>JASGXE010005117.1:0-23732 GCA_030068105.1 Sinentomon sp. SZTP_YWyxl | reverse complement strand
AATTGGTCAATATTCATGACCATACTGCACACACTTGAAAATTTGTTTCACGTTCCTAGAACCAAGCTGGCATTTTCTTCATTTGTGTGTTGCATTTTTTAGGAAGTTGAGAATAATTCTCTGGTACTTTTGACCAGTTTTTCCCTTCCTCCAGCATGATGCTACGATGTCTGCGACAAACGCTGATTCAATCAATGAAGACGAGGACATTGCATATCTGTATCTCTGGCAATCAATCCTCCTAGTGCATTTTAGGAGCAACATTTTAAATTTATTTTTCGTAACATTCTCTTTATTTCAGGATAATATGCGAGCAGGTTAGCCATCATCCTCCGGTTTCTGCATTCCACGCAGACGGAGATGGTTTTGTGTTCCATGGATCTCTTTACCCAAAGTTGAAATTCTGGGGGAAAAGTGTTGAAATTCAACCAAAAGGAACTATGACTGTGGAGTTACCCATGTAAGTTTGGATTGCGAAATCATTCTCAGAATATGAATAACTCACTTGATGCTTGGTGCTATTGGTATCCGAACCAATTTGGGCATGATGTTTAGGGGGTGTCATGCTCTCTCTGACGAACTACTCCTAAAAAGGCATTGTTGATTGCTGCTTTGATGGGCTGGGAAATTCCCAATGAACCTTGGTCTTTGCAATGCACCCTGCAGATAAAGTGAATGAGCATTTGCCTGTCAGAGGGAGGGGGACGAGAAATGCTGATCTGGAGCTGGTGGTGGATGCATGGGAGCTTGGGGGGCAACGGTTGATATTGGACATGGTGGTGGTTCGAGAGGGAGGCCGGAGGAGGGAGAGGGAGTGTTGGCATATAGGTAGGGTCCCAAGCCAGGGAGGGAGGGTGCAGAGATAATTGAAAAGGGGGCAGGTGGGAAGGGATTTGAGAGAGGTTATTGGGGGTGGGCATGATATTTGTCTGTTGCTGTGAAGAAGAGCCTCCACGCTGTTTGGAAGGCGGCTCCTTGTTTGCAATTGAGTGCTAGTGCTCCTCCACCACCCACGCCAGTATTAACCATTGCCCCCTCACTCCCTAGCGCCCATGCAACCACCACCACTGCAGTATTCAATACCACCAAAGCTGCTTACGAGATCAGCATTTCTCGGTCTCACTCTCTCCAACAGGCATATCCTCATTTATTTTGCCATATCTGCCAGCCGGGTGCATTCCAAAGATCCACCATGCGAAGCTTGGTGCACGCTCTACCAAGGAATTTCCCAGCCCCTCGCAACAGCATCGAAACACCTTCTTAGGGCTTTAGCCATTCGTCAACAGGGGAGGATACCCCGAAATATCATTCCTCAAAATTGGTTCCAAGATCTCAATAGCGTCAAGTGGGTTATTATGGAAACATGCAAACTCCAGGTTTCAGTGTCTTGTTACAAAACCATTCTATGCATTTGATTTTTCTGGCAACAAAGTTTATCAGATTCATTGTGTAAGTTTACATGTGTTCTCATGTGGGGAAACTTTGCTGTTGTAGAACCACGTCTGTAAATTGGCTGGCGCATGGCTTGCAAGGACTACACGAAATAAAAAAGGCTGAATTTCGGTAAATAAAATTAGTCTCATGCACATGAGTCTTTCCCCAAGGGCAGCTAACCGAGATGCCCTTGTTCTTTTTTTTTTTCGAAGAAGAAAATTTTCATCTCGAAAAATTTTATTATGGCTTTCAAACAGCTCAAAGCTGGGGTTTCTCCACAAAGCTCTCACTTGTGGTGGTTTTGAGATGGTACATGTTGAAAGCTCGAATATTCCATCATGGCTTTATCGGAGGTGTTTGTTCTTGCATGCTGTGTTATGACCTGTGTGCAGTTATAAAAGAAATATCGCGTCATTGTGACATGCCTGATTTCATCACAGCTTACTTACTAGTTTGGTTTCTCTTTTTGCCAGGTACAACGAGACGTACACGTGGACAAACGTAAATTGTTGTGTCCACAATATAATCGTTGGCAAACTTTGGATGGAGCAATATGGAACGATGGAGATAATCAACCATGTTAATGGAATATCTTCACAATTGTCATTTAAACCAGCTGGTTGGCTCTCAAAAGATCTCCACAGGGTGGAAGGATTCATCTCGGATAAGAAGTAAGGGCGTTGGGTGGCTGACCATTGGTACGAAGTCATAAACGGAGATTATCTTTGAAGCTGCATACTTTTTGTGCAGAATTGCTTCGTCAATTTGAAACTCTCAAAAGGCAGCATGGTTCTGTTGCTTTGGAGGATGTACCAGGCACATTGAAAAGGAGGAAAAATTGCATTTCAGCACCATTCCATGAAAAAAGAACCATCCATCAGCAAAACACTAATCAACATTTTTGAGGGTTCGAGCGAAGTCAGGACCTTGATCTCTGACAAAGCTGCCCCTCTGCAAAAAAAGCTGGAATGCGTGGCTACAAATTTCAGAAATTAAAGCTTTCTTTCTGCCTGTCCCCCTCACAATTCATCAGTTGCCACATGAGATGGAGCCCAATGGTGGTGGCAAGGCGAGGCCAGGCTCGATAGTGGTGTCAGGCATGTCCCTCCGATGTGCCAGTCACATCCCTCAAAGCGCCAGAATGGAAATTGCATTAGAAAAATCAATCCACAGCTTAAAAAAGTAGTCTGTTTTTGAATTCTAACCATTCTTACAATGTCGGCATGAAGTGGGCATGATTTGAAGTGTCACTTGTATTCATTTTATTTTATTGTTGCAAATTGAAAATCCTCATTAGCAAGCTTGATGAAAATAAGAATTCATGCAACATTGAAGATCCGATGGAAAATAATTATCCCCATAAGCACAGAAATCAAAGTTTTGCCACATATCATATCTGAATTGAGGAATGAAATGGATTCTCAGAAAGTTCAATCTTTGACATTTTTTTTTCACATTATTTTTTCATCACAAAACCATATTTTGCAGTCTGTGATAAAAAAAAAGTTGGGAAAATGTCAAGAAACATTCTTGTGACAGAGTGTGTGTTTTTGAGGCACCCAATCTTTGGAGAACAACACGTCATTTAGTTTGTCTTTTTGTAGCTCCATTTTGCTTTCGAACATTTTGATTTGGATTTATTTTTCACCGAAAGCCATCACCCCTAAACGCCAAATTAGATCACAATTTCTCTCTTTGGGGTCTCGTTATGTGCCACTCTATGTGACCTGGTCCAGATAATATCGAGTATAATCTGCACTGTTAAGGTTTTGGAAGAACGTGGACAATGCTGTGAAATGTTTACATAGTATAGATCCTTTTCCATTCAAAAATGTTGAAGTTATCGTTGACACAAAATGGGATGAAATTCGACAGGTGGTTTCATTCGACTTACGATCAAATTTCTTTTCCACAATTTGATTGCATGCATTTGTGACCTTAAAATTGCTTTGACATCAGTTAGTGTGCGTGTATACCCAAAAAAAGTGTAACAAAAAACTAAAAAACTCTGATGTCAAATTTTGAACACCAGCCAAAACTACTGACATGAATTTTTGCCACTGAAGAAATGTTATTTCATGTTGCAACTTGTAGGTATCTTATTGTTACTATCTTTGATTTTCGATTTCAGCAAGAAGAAATTGTTCTTCCTTTATGGCAAATGGACAGAATTCCTCAGATGTACCGATATCGATTCGTTTGATGAGTACATGAAGACAAACTCACACAAATTTGGGTACGTTGCTCTCATTCATGCTTGCTGCCATTGACATACAGGAGTCGTTTACTCCTAACAGTACATTGCTTGCCATGTCAATAATTTTTACTTGGGCCATTAACTGCGGCTAATTTTCGTGTGCTTTTTTTTGAACTTATATTGCGGCCGTATTGGCACAATTCCTCAAATGAGGTTGGCATCCGGAAAGGACTGGTATTTTGGTTATTGTGATCTGCCACATCAGTTGCTTGAACGGGATCATCTGATGTTTCGCATTATTTTACCTTAGCCTGGCTGAGCATCTCCATTAACACTGTCATAGCAGCTGTTGTTTCTTATTTTGCTCTGAGGCAAAAAGTTATTGATTATACTGTCGCAAATGCTCTTAATGAATGGCTGCTTTTTTCCACCAAGTCTTCACTCGATTTATCTTGCCAGTATCGTTTAAAATATTGCTTATGTTACCCTTATGCTATGGAAGTCATAAATTCACCCATAGAAATGATCTTTATTGCTCTTTCTCATCACTCTCATTCAGTGAATCAAAGTCCAAAGGATCAACACCTGCTAGCAGTCCGAACAGTACACCAAGAAAAGTCTTTGCTAAATTCAACAGTTTGAGTTTGGGATCCTTTCGGCAGAGCTTGGAACCGCCAGAGGTAAGAAGTGTAATTTTGTAATGTGTGAGGAACTTCCCCTATTTTTGCTCCATTATAACGTTGCGCGAGAAAAATCCAAGCTGAAAAATGATGTCATGACTGACTTGTGATGGCATTTTTCTCCTGTTCACAAGTTGATTTTGAGGCTTTTCAAGCCAACTCCTCGGAAAGTTTTCAAGTCACTGCGGAAAATCTGAGAAGTCCAGGTTCTAAAATCAAGTTTTTGGAATTTTGCATTGATTGAAAATAGTCCAACGAAGTGGGCCGAAATGACTTGAAACAGAATGAATAAGATCAATTAATGAGGTTCATCATGATGCACAAGCACTTCTCCTCAAGCTTTACAAAAAATAAGAACTCACGCTTTGAAAAAGAAAATCTTGATTACAAAATGGCAACTCTTGTGGTGCAGACAGATGGGTTTTGAGAGGCAGGGTGCATGCAATTCGATCTAAGATACGTCAAAGACAGGGTGCCTTTTTAACGTAGTTGATGAAAGAGGCAATTCGATCTGAGATACGTCGAGGACAGGGTGCTTCAATGGAAATCTCGAAATGCTGTTGCTGTGAACATCTATTTTCGTACATCCATTCCATTTTCATACATCCATTTTAAACGTTCAGGAAATCATGTATACCACACGCACAAGCTTGTTTTGCCTACATGAAAAACTGAAATATGACTCCAGTAGGTGTATTATGAGCCTCTTTTCCGGCAGATTAATTGTGATTTGTGCTCTCAGTGATCGTCTTCTCCGTTCTTTTTCTACCAACATGACAGAAAGGATCTTGCCTGAGTGGTGGCAATTGCAAAATGCATTTTTATTAGATCATATCAAAATTAAAAAAGCGGCTGTGCAAATTTAGTCAACCTTTCACAAGAATCGACCGTAGACCTTTTCTTTCATTTAACACGTTAATTTTGGCAGGTCAATGGTCAAGATGATTTGCCAGCTGATTGCGAGGGGGAAATTCCAAGATGCGATTCCACATATTCCATCGACATTCCAAATTCAACGACACTCTGGGAAGCTGATCCAAGACCAGAGCAAACCAGTGAGGTACAGTACCCAACTTTTTGAATATTGAATTTTTTTTCAAATTCGGTGATGCGTTTAGATAGGTTGACAAGGTATCGCTCTGCTCAATTTCAATCCTCACAAATCTGGTAAAATATCAGAGACGTGAATGAAACTATTATGTTAAAAATTGTAACAGTTGTGCATATTTCTAGTAGAATTTCTGCAGACATGGCTGAATTTTGGAAGTGTCTCACATCTTTTACCTTGTTTGATACTTCGCTCAGTTGCAACTGGCACAACTATGTCTGCCCCAGAAAAGCGTGTGCATTTCCAGCTGTCCTCCAAAATTCACACCTTTTTTGCACAGGTTGAGCAATGATTTTAATAAAACCTTGTGGTATGCACCGTGATTCCAAAAAAAAATTCTCAAAACATTCCGAGTCAAAGGTAGAGCGGCCAGTAAAAAGCTGGTTCGATATTGCGGCAGTTTAAAAAAGAATCCTGTGGGAATCATTGAACGAATCGCCACACTTTTACGAAGGTAGTTTGACAAAGATTGAGACTATCCTTGCTTAGTCACCATGAATCCTACCGTCTGGTACCATGATTCAAAGATGTGTTGCACAACACCATCTTTAGTCGGTCGCTTCAGAATCACCTCTGAGGCGTTGATTGCAACTCCATTGGTCAGAAATCGTTGCCCCCGTAGGTATTTTTGAGGCAGCGCAGAGTAGAAAGTTACAGGGCACCAGGTCAGGACTGTACGGTGGCTGAAGAAAGCATTCGGTCCCTTTCCAGGCTAAAAGCTGGGTGACTCTGTTGGTAAGTCCGAAGTCAAGTCAGTAATGTGCGAGCAGGTATCAGGTAACGAGGGATCCAGCGTAGCGTGCAAGACATGAATCATGTTGGGCAAGGATTCGTGTCTGTGTTGGCCAAGCTTCAGAAACAGAGGCAGCAGTTGTGCACACAGAAACCTCGTGACTTGGCCGATTTGAGCATTCCTGGACCGCCCTGTTATCATTACACGGCATTGACTGCAGGTGGAACAAAACTCCAAGACAGCTCTTTGCATGAGCTTGAAAGCCTGCAAACCAGGTCTCAGGCTTTACGTGACAGCTCACGATTCCTTATATCATTTTCATTCCCAGATAAAAAAAGAACTGTATTTTTATTCCGTAGATGTAGCATCGTGGTGCATTTACGATGTTAACTCAGGCAACCATGCCATTTCCAAAATAAAAAAAAAACTCCATTGGATGATGCACTCTTTTGCGAAATCTTTATTTTCTCGCTCTCTGCTTTCTATCCCTCCCTCCCTCTTCTAGTATTACCAGTTCACTCTGTTTGCAATGAGCTTAAACGAATTGGAGCCTGAAATGAGGCAAAGGCTTTGCCCAACTGATTCCAGGTGAGAGATCTCACGAACACCTGCAACACTTGCCTTTCTTAGCTAAATTTCTTTGCTTTGTTACAGTTTGTGATCATTCTGGAATGATATTTTTGATATCTTAAGATATGAGAACCATGGCCTTTTACACTTCCGCTCGTTTGTTTGTCCTTTTCATTCTGCTAGCCTTTTCTTTTTTTACTTGCAAAGTTGGAAATGCATGCTCAAGACTTCAATCTCCAGATTGGACGGGACGACAGTCACCCTATGAGATGGAGGTGGTGATCCATGTCTTTTGTTGGACAGAAAACTTCAAATCCTGCTATGCCTAATTCTGTGTGAACGATTAATGATGACCATGAGACAAGGTCATTTCTAATGTAATGAAATGTCAAGAAATAATAAAATGAAAGTCGAGCCTTGGATAATTTGCCATCATTTTTGTGCGTGAAATGTTTAGCAGCCATCATGTCAGATTCTGCAAAATATTTCATCCCTTGCAAACGTGCATTATTCTGGCAAGGCAGCGTCATAAACATTGTTGAAAAATGTCCTTTCCTACCAGGTTACGTCCGGATATCCGTCGCCTTGAAGAAGGTGACATTGATGGAGCTGGCACAGAGAAGACACGTCTTGAAGAGAAGCAGAGGGCTGTCAGGAAATCAAGGAAGTCAAACAGCAAGGATGCAGAATGGACGCCCAGGTTGGTGGTTTATTGATTTCATTATTCTTAGACTTCAATTTTAGTGTTTACTGTCCAAAAAAGTTGCCCTTGGGATCGGGACTGCCTGTTTTGTATGACATTAAATAATTATTGTATTATTTTTGTTAGATTGTTTTTTTTTTATCGTAAGTATTTCCACCTGCGAACACCTAATGGCATGTAGCAGGGGGAGTTCTTGCGTAGCAGATTGTTATTCTGATCAGGTTTGCCGGAATTCGGTGGGATACCGGCATACACTGGTTCGTACAACTGCTTCAGCACCCACTCCACGCCATGGCGAAACCACAGCCATCTGTGCTCCAGTTTTCTGGCCATTGCCAACCTGCAGGATAACCGGACAGCACTATTTTAATACATGGCTTCTGTGTATTGTTACCTGCCAAGGCTCATGTCGTCTTGGAAATGAAGCTAGGTGTTCTTTAACGTGCACAGTGTGATGCTGCACACGGGACCTCCTGTTTAACGTCTCGTGAGAAGGAGACCAGGGACGTGGCCACAAAACTCCCTTCCAGCAGCACAACCAGGAGTACAAGGGTGTCTCCCATCCAAGTGCTATCTTGGACCAACATTCCTTGGGTTTTTGATGGGAACCGGTTCAAGCCATGTGGTATGTGCTGATGACTCTGGAGCTTCTTCCCTGTGCCATTCATGTCGCAAAGTGTGTTTCGGCTGCCTTTGCATGCGACTGACTCACCGCATGGCACCAAAAACACCCAATTTTAATTGACTCTCATGTTCTCTTTTCCATTCTTCGCGGCAGGTGGTTTGCTCATGGCATTCATCCACTCACAAAGAAAGACGACTGGCTCTTTCAAGGTCAATATTGGCAACGTAACTTCTCCGGCGTGATAGACATCTTCTAAGCTTGAGGCATTTTAAAGCGCCCTCGCTTCCTTGTGGCTGTGCCGCCAGTTACCATTCGAGTTCTGCAAATGATGGTCTCATCGACGCTTGTGTCGTATTGTACTTTAGTGAAATGTAAAGCTTACGCAATGGACCTCTTAGGGTGCAGTTTTATCGAAGAGTCAATAGACTAGCACTGAGCTGTGATGTTCTTGTTTTTTGTCTCTAGTTTGTGTCTTTGTCATTTTTGTTACCCACTGAATTTCCCACAGAATTGTGAATTCTTTCAACGTTTACATTTTATGTTGTGTACAAGTTCCCACAAAACTGTCCTTTCCAGCTGGTGTACGGCAGCTAGATCCTGTAAGGGGTTAAGCTTACCTCCGAGTTGTGAAGTAAATTTGGCCATTTAAGACAATGTTGATTTTTCCCTCGTAAGTCGGAGGTAAGCTTAACCCTCAACTGGATCTCGCCGCAGGTAGAGAGTGAAAGGATAGGTGATACTGCATGGATAAATGAGTGTTGCTGGCGGCTCAAGACAACAAACTTGCAAAATTCCAGAAAAATTGACAATAAAAAGACACAAAGGTTCTTGATCTTGCTTCACACCATTCATTTTAGCTGCGGTTTTTACAATAATTTCAAATCCTTCCTTTGGGCATTTGTAAAGATTTGCATTCAGTTGATCTGACCTTGCCACTGAAAAAAAATATTTGTCAAAATTCTCACCGATTTCTCTATTTTTATGGCCTCGAGTAGAGTTCACTGCATGGGCAGTATGAGCACAAATCAAAACGTTTGTTTTCTTAATCCCATGTTCGCATCATTATCTATCAGGCATGACAGTTTAATTCAAACATAAAATGGGTAACATTCTCATAGGCTGAATTGGCCTTCTTAAGATATCTGCAGGCTGAGTGAAGAAGTCCTTCACTCGCAAACATCACAGAAAGTTTGAGCAACATTCAGACAAACCACTTTGTTTTATAAGGTTGAAAAAATGACACTGTTCTTCAAAGTTTAAGGTCTGGGTGTTTCTTGGCATGACTTTTTATCCTTGTTTACCGAAAACTATGTTTTTGCAAGTTTATCAAACTCGAAATCTAAACTCTATAACATTGTTTAATGACGGGATGATATTTTAACCTCCTAAAGTACGACTGTTGGGCACAACTTTAGTTCAGTTTTTTTTTTCTGTGCGTGTTTTCCCCTGTTCCACTTACTTTCTCCACCGGAAGTACTGAGAACTTGGTTAGCTGGCTAGATTTAGAAGTTAATTTTTGGTCATTTGATCACAAAATTATTTGTTCGAAGACACACGTCATCTTTGTTCATGTAACAAAGTCATTATTATATTATAACCCATTGCAGCAAAATTATCGTTTTCTTTTATGCGACATGGTCCAGATTTCATTCCAAGTACATTTTGAAATGATACGATTTTTTTTTATTTTTCAGTTCGTCCCCCCCCCCCCCTTAAAGTTTGTTTTTTCTTGCCGAAAACATCATACACCACTGATTTTTGGTGCTTACCTCCACTTTTATCTTGGAATTATTGCGAGACGTTTCGATCAAATCCTGTTGGTTGTTCTCAATGACAATCAATGCAGATCAGCATTGATTTTTTTACCTGACCTGCAATGATTGTCATCGAGAACAATCAAAGGGATCCAGTCAAACGTCTCACCATTCCAATACAAAGGGGAAGAAAATGCAATTCAGAGAGAATCATTGTCATTGCAAAATAACTGAATTTTATGGCAGAAAAGTCATTCTCACTAAAGATGTGTCAAAGTCATTTCCTTTGCAGTTGGGAAGAGAAATAGGCAAACCCAAATTGTGCAAAATTGCATCCTCCAAATTTTTAGATTTATGTAAATTCCTTGGAGGAATGTCAAAAGTTGACCTGTCCATTGGTGATTTCATGCTTGCACCGCATTTGGTCCCCATTTGGTTTGCTCTGGTTGGGCGCCAAAGCCGGGTATCCCAGCAAATCGGTAGGATTGGGTGAAATTATTGGCACTTTGAAGAAATTGTTAATTTCTCTCCAAGCAATAATCACACAGAGATGCAGTTTCTTGCATAAGGGAGTGCGGCCATGATGCTCAGAAGAATGTATGACAGGTTTTATTGACAATAAAGGGGGAGACGAGGAAGAATACTTGGAGGTGGTTAACAGTCGAAATGCGAGTGACAGAGGCCAAAAGATGGAGGTACCAAAGTAATTACATTTTAAGGGGGGTAGGGGTCAAAATGCCAACTTCCGTATTTATGATCCGATTTTGTTCAAATTTGGCACACTGTTAGGGCTCATATGGAAGGTCACTCACACAAAATTTCAACTCATTGGGTCAAGTCGTTTCTGAGTTATGGGGTCAAAGGTCACAATTTGGTGACCTAACTTTAGCGCAAGATTATAGCAATGAATTTTTGGGTGATAATAGAGCCGCTTTTTGTAGTTTTTTCTCAAAAACATGAAACATTCCTTCATATTCCTCATTTGCGGCAGACGCGATAGACCTTTTTCTTGATAATGGCCCAAAACATTATGAGCAAATTTAAATATTGAAATTCCGGCTCTATCACCCAAAAGAGCACACTTTTTTCATCCAGTGTGCCAAATTTTACCTCTCTAGCACTTCTGGTGGCTGAGAAAAAGCATGCGAAAGTTCGAAAAATGTCAAAAAAGTCAAAGCGGTAAAACGCTCCTTGATTTTAGTGGATTTTTCAAAGTAAATGAGAAATATGCTGTCGCGTAAAAAAAGCGTCGCGCGGGAATCGCATTAGCTCTTCAACCAATAAAGCTACAGTAATGGCAATTATATCACTGGAATCAGCATGAAACGGACTATTTGGTGGCACCAATATGAGCAAAGACCAAAAATTATGATTTTTTTCATTTTCTGACCCCTACCCTCCCCTTAAATCCAGATTTTTGGAGTGTTGTGATTTTTCAAAAAATTGCCAGCTGCATGACAGACACTTTGAAGAACACATTAAAAGAATGAATTGTCAATTTTTGGGCTTACCCTCCATCTCCTTGGAAAGTCGCCCTATGACATCAGGCATTGGTGGTAGATAGCGTGGAGCCAGGGTAAGGCCCATCGACTCCTTGATAGTAGGTCCACTAGGGCTTGGAAGCAACATGCGGTAAATGAATGAATGAACCCCCATCCCCTGAGCAAGTCCCCTATTTCATTCGGTAATGGGTGGCAGGTAGCATGGCACCAGTCAACTCTAGCAGGTCTCCGAGGACTTGGGAATTCGAACGGAAAACGAAGGAATCCCCCATCCCATGGGAAAATTTTTGACTCACGTTTGGGACAACCCGTGCTGATTAATATTTGAGGTTATATGCTCCAAACCGTTTGCTATGGTGGGCATGCTGTTTCCAATGATCAGTTGTTGGATGGTGAACTTTTTTTTTTTTTATAATTTTGAAGCAATCATCACACGAGCCTACTGATGTGGCACTTCTTTGTCTTCCAAAGAACTTAAATAAAACTACAACTTGTAAAAACATAGCCAAGCTCACTGTTCTATGGCTGTTTAGTTAGTGAAAAGGAGAATAATAATCATTGTAATCTTGCATTAATTTCTGCTATTTGTAAAAAAAGAACTATGAATTTATTTAACGAATGTTTATAGAATAAAATGGTTCATAATTTTCATGTCGGTTAATGTAGCCGGATTCGAAAGTTTTCTTTGCCAAATGGGATGTTCGCCATGCTGTATTTTCCAAATGTTTTTATGATATAGGGAAACAAAGCCAGCTAGCGATGCCCATAGCTGGAGTAGTCGAAGAATGTGGGTTGCATGATGAGTTCCGTTCATGGTTGCCACGGGATAGAACTATCACAATTTTTGAAGAGAGTTTTCCAACTGGTCTGTTGACCCCTTAAGCCACGTCAGACAGAACGGTCAGATTTTTGTTGGCCGACTATTGTCGTAAGTTTGTCCAAGCCAACTTTGGGCTGATACAACGGGCTGTGGAGATTATTTAACTGTTCTCCAGTGCCCATTGTTGCAGTGCAAAGTTAGCTTGGACAAAGTATTGACAAACGTCGGCCGAGAAAAATCTGACTATTCTGCGCAGCTTTATACTTCAGTTTTTTTTTTCGGCTTTTTTACAGGAAGCCTAAAAGACAAGAATTATTGTCTTGTCATTTTTTTTCTGCATTTCTGAAAAAAATTTTAAATCAGAATTTTGAGGAATATGTTCCCATCACATCTGGGTGTGATTCCTGAACATTGCATTTTTGACAAGAGAGCACTATCCCCTGGCAGCAAAATCTGAAAGGTGGGTGCCATCCTAAAACATCCCCTGTTAGTGTTTTGCAAGTGGCTGATAACAGGAGAGGTAGTTGGGTCAGGTGGCTTCTTTGTCCATTCAGAATTATTCACCATATTCTCTGGGTAATTTCAAGATTCAACTGTGGACGAGGTTCACTGCTTGCTATCCTGGAGGACAAACAGTTTGTTGAAAGGATATTTTGTTGTATTTTCTCTTGACAGATTGAATTGTTGGAAGATATGCAGGCTGTCGACTGCATCTGTTTGTGCTTAAGGGGACCCCCCTGTAAATCTGCTCATTTAAAAAAAAAATCATTTTTGCAAATCTGATGGGACCCTTTAGATGGATGTTTCCTCTTTCCAAAAAGTCCAAGTTTTTTAAAATCGGCCAACAAATGGCAAAGTTATGCCTTGTTTCAGCCGAGACCTTACGGCGCACCTTATTCAGTCTGCATTAACTTTTTTTTGTAAGTCAACTTTAAAATGCATTTTTCTCGGTTACGCGTTTTTTGTCTCTGCGCAAAATTCAACTGAATAGATCTCCGAAACGGTTGGAGATAAAAAGGTGAAATTTTGAGGGGTTGTTCCAGAGGTTATTGTCTTTGAAAATTTACTAGAACTTTGTTCCATCTCTGATAACTTGGCTGCACCAAGCAATAAACCACCGAAGGCCATTACGCTAACCTCGCTAAGCTCAATTCTTGACCCTGTAACTCTGCTCAGAAGTGAGATACCAGAAAGTTCTAGTGAACTTTTTTAGGGTACATCATACACAAACCACATGCAAAGTTTCAATGCCCTGGCTTAATATTTGTCCGCGGGCTATAAACTTTTAGCGAGTGCACTTTTTTGGAGGTTACGCCCCCATAACCCCCAAACTAGGGGACTTGGAACAAATCGGTTTGGCCCAAAACACTTCTCTAGAAGAGCCCAACAACATGCAAAAAATCAGAATGCTGTTGCAAGTAGTTTAAAAAAACCCAAATTTAGGGGGGGGGGTCCCCTTAACCCCCGGCCATGTTGTCCATCCAAGTAACCTAGAGGTCAACTTGGTGAATAAATATTTGCCTCATTGCACTTGCAACATTGCCTTGATGGTTGTTTCTTGCTATGTTGGATGTGAAATATTGGCATTAATTGGTTTGCTTGGGTTCACAAAAATATGCTGCCAACCAGTCGCAACAGCAGGATCAAGCCGACATTTGCATGTGCCATCGGCTCGCCCATTCATTTCGGGGGCAAACTTTCCAGATTTTGGACTGACCCTTCAGATCTTGGCAAAAACTGTGCTGCAGAAATTGGGCCGATTTTTTAACGAAGCCCATATTTTAGGCCGTGGATTCTTTTTCTTTTGTGTATAAAATTGCATTTAAAAAAGAAACAATCCGGGGCCTAAAAGATGGGCTTCGTTTAAAAAATCGGCCCATTGAAGAATATCTTTTGTAACAGAGGTCAAATTCTGACACCTCTGGAATGCTTTAAAATCTGGAGCTTTAATTTCTACCGCATAATCTGTAATTTTGCCTTCATGAGAATAAAAAGAAATAAAGTTACGGAGGCAACGCTTAAATGGGAAAACCACATACATGGGTACATTAATTCCGCTGCCACAATGCATCGCATTTGTGCAAGGATGGCCAGATACATCTTATGTGTTTCATTAGTAAGCCTGCCTAAAAATGTCATTTCGTTGTTTTCTCCTTATAGCGTGTCCACACATTCGCGATTTTGTCGTGTCATCGAGCGCGTAAAAGTTGTCGGGTGCGACAACATCGCCTTGTGTGCAGACACAATGCATGGTGTATTCGTACTGCAGGCGTGGCAATGTCGCACCCGACAACTTTTCCGCGCGCGACGACGCGACAAAATTGCGAATGTGTGGACACGCTATTATACTGGCATACTTCCAATCGATCTCATCTGCAAACAAAACGCATCTTTGGAATGCCTCATGGAGATACCTGGTTCAAAATAATCATTTTCAATGAGAAGCAGAACATGATGTTCTGTCATGACATGATCATATCTGTCAGCAGAACAATGTCGCACTGTCGAGAGTGGGGTGTGGAGCATGCAGCCGCTGTTGATGCTCACCCCAAATCATGCCTTCAGGACCAGAAAAATCTTACAGATGATAATGAACTCCAGGAAAAACTTTCTAATCTTGCTGCTCAGACTTCATCATTGTAAAGTAAACATTGTTAATCCCGTTCCTGATGGGTGCACGTGTTCAATTGTCAATAATATGATCTAAACTTCTTGAAACAGCTAAATGGACAGCATGATCAATATTTTTCAGAACAAGTGGGATGTAATGGTTAACTGGCATGATCTTGAATGCCTGGTTATTCTACAACGGATCAACGTGACGAGAGTTTAAACTCTGATCTCATCCAGGACCAAACAATGTTAAAATTATTGTGTGCTTGATTGTGGATTTTAACTCCGATCAAAATTCGATCCATGATGGAAAAGGAATTTTATCTGCACATGGAACAGTTTGAATTATTTGGGGGCGATCGCCCCCCATCTCAGCATTCTGAAGCATCACAGAAATGTGGTCTAGTCCTCACCGATGGCAAAAAAGACGCACCTCTCCACTCCACATGTGGTCGTTATGAATACCGTGGATTCAATATTTCTAGTTGTTACCAAGACAACTAGAAATATTCGGGAATTGGCAATTCTGTTTTTGCACAACTGCCCTACTTCCGATGACAAGTTCAGTCATTTTTTCTGCAAAAACAAAAACATTCTTCCCATAAACATCTCCATTCCGGGTGAAAAACTTGAAATTTTGTATCAGAAACAAAGTTTTACGAGTAATTCTGTACCAGAAGTGCATGATTGCAGTGATTGTCAATCAGATTTTGTGATTTCTGGGGCCTTGGCACTTCGTAAAAAAACTTCTCACATTCCAGCACAAAATCTCTTCTCGCATTCTAAGTAACACAAAACTCATTTTAGCTCGGTGAAATGATGTCAAAAACTGGGTATCACGCAATTATTCGGCCAATTTTGACCGTTTTTGCATTATCAAAGTCGTGTTTTTTTTTTCGTGGTTCCCCCTCCCGTGGTTAAGTGTAAGTAGGTCTGATCTTATTTTTCACTTAGTCAAAATGTAAAGAAACTATAAAGATACCTAAATTTAACAAATAAATGATTCATGATTAGTAGTTTATTTTTGTTGTCATTCATTATCATAGTGGCATTAATTGGAACACTTGCTTTCTTTTTTATTTGAATGTTTTACAAAATAAATTATACGATATTTGTTACTCATTAAACTTCTGCCTTCCTTCCTTACTCTCATATGCTAAACGTATCGGTCACACATTCAACACAGTACGTCACGTGAGGTGTCTGAAATGTTTGCAGCCTGACAGTATTTAGATTAGACCTTGCCTAGTTACTGGACCTGGAATTAATAAAGCATTCTTCCAAAATCTTATTCCGCTTGGTTGCCCGATTCTTCCACATACCAATTCTTCCCGATCTTGCAACAGTCCAAATTCAGCAACCTGCACTCGAATCCAAAAATCCATTTGTGTCGAAACGGGAAAAGCTCTTTGTGAGTGGCCGGGTGCAGTCGAACAAAAGTTTCTTGCTGGTTCGCCCAAAACCTCATGGATGCAGTCATAATTCATGCTTGCAATAAAATGTATTGAAAAGAAATGGATGTCATTTCTCAACAAAACATTTGACGAGTTTGGGCCGCAAACATTCGAGACACCCCACTTAAAAGAGAAAGTGAGATAAAAAAAATTCTTCGTGCCAAACTGCCTGGGTGATAAGTCAGGGGAAATGCTATTTAACTTGACGTTTCCCTAGGAAGGGGGTTCTCCTGACTGTCAACTCTGCTGTTACGAATTACATGTTGCTGGCATTGAGTGTGGAGGCATTTGGTGAAATGTACGTGTAGATAATCAGAGGGTATGGTGGATCCATGAGGGACGGCATGCCCATGTGTTCGGTTCACGTCAATTGAACTTTGTTCTGGAAGTGTCCCAATCACTCCCACGCATTGTTTGCATAAGCTGTGAGCAAAGGCCATGGAAAAGCAAAATGTGCTGCAATGCACAGTGTGGAACATCACACAATTTGACATTACAATTTGCACAAATAAAATAAAAAATGACAGGGGGAACAAGACAAGCGAAGCAAGATCATGGGCTCCTGGGAAGACCCTTTCTTCGACATCTAAAACAAAACTGGTTTCTTCATAATATCTTTTACCTTGGATGCAAAAAGCATTTTTGGAAGAACAGAAAAGATCTGGATTCAAAGCACAGTGCCATGCCAATAAGAGGCACCACGTTACGATCATGCCAGGGCATGAAAAATTTGATGGGATACCATTGCTGCACTGTGGCCTCTGCTCCCTGAGGGGACGAGGGTTGGGTCAATTCACCGGGAGGAGATACCATAATTATGCTCTCCGAAGCTGCTGTCTCCTGGCTGTTTTATCCAAGATTGCCGTCATGACTCGTCATCCAAGCCCCTCTTTGCCGTCCCAAAGTACTCTGGAGGTGTACCTATCGCTCGGCACTACCACTAGTAGGCAGACTGACTTGCTGTCATCAGAGTATTGAGTCCAATCGGGCCCCCTTGTTTCAAACTTTTTGCCATGGATTGGTGGTTAAGAGGGTCCCAAAATTTCACAATGCATAAGGGAGATATTTTTATGGTGAATGCATCGCACCACCTCTTCTTGGTAAACGGCAGACCCCAACAAATGAAAATCACCATAGGGTGATGCGCTGCACCATTTGACGAAGGTGTGGTGCTACATATCACAGCTTTTCATGCCATCTGAAATGCAGAAAACGAATGTGCATTTTTCTGCAACGGACTTGTTTGCAAAACATGAAGCATTAATGCACCACCCTTTGCTATTCCCAGACCTTTCCACCCCTTGGATATCATCGTAGGGTTTAAGTTACCTCCTGTGACACATCAACTCGCAGGGTGCAGGTTTTGGACAGGGAAGAAACGTTGTTCTTTCACCCTTCAGTGTGTTTTTTTGTGTAACTTCCTGCACCTTATTTTCCAAGTGAAGTTATTCTTTGAAGGTCGCACTTGTGGTGAGAAATGAATTTTTGCAGCTGAAATGTGCAAAGAACACAAATCGCAAACCGTTCAAACGTATGACTTTATTGAACAGGCTGTACAAGCAAACATTTTATGAGGAACATTTACAAAAAGGGACAAAATGTAAATTAACTTAACGTGCAGATAACTCAAAACGAAAAACTACTTCTTGTAAGGCTTCTCGAGCAAACTTGGAAGTGCCTCCGAACGAACCACGAAACGAACCAAGAAATACCAGACTGCCCATGAAGACAAGTCTCTGAACTTGACAGTCAAACAATCCAACGAGAAATTACCGTAACTGAAAATGGAACTGCCTGAAACAAAATAGAAATCCCCTTATCACCAGTTTAAAAAATGAAAACGATGCAAAATGCATTTTCCATTCAAGAACCGAGGTAATTTTACTAGGTAATTTATGAATGTTGATTGCATTTTATCTTTACAATTTAAAAACCCTTGGGCTTGGATAGATCGCTCAGCTCCAATTTGGCTATGTTTGAACAGGGAAGATGCCAACCTTTGTGATTTTGCATTGAGGTGAATGAAAAAGCAGAGTCAGTCGTGAAGATGGCATTTTATCTTCATGAGACTGCATTTACCTCGATGCAAAGTTCGGCATTCGCCAGGTCCTTATTTTAACATAGCTGAAAGCCTGCATGAGATGGAATGTGGTGACGGAACAAGTTGTGGTCATGCATGCATCTTCCACCAAAACCACAACCAGGTGACATTTAAAAAATTCAAATACCGTATTTCCCAACCATTGAGTTTATTTTTGATGAGCATGTTTAGAGGCATCACAGAAGTGTGCACACAAAATTTCAGCCTCCCAGCTGTTTGGCAGCCATTTGTTTGAATATTTCCTACAGAACTTTCAATCTGTGCCCGATAAAAGTAGCAGATATTTTTTAGTGTGAGCATGAAAAAATGCTTAAAATTTCATGAAAAATTGAGTGACAGAGGCCTGAGGCACAATTTTGATATTTTTACTCCTTCGATGTGTTTTGGTAGTTTTATTTACACTCGTGATGGCCAAGTTCCAAGTTATCTTGGAAATAGAGCCACAGTGACACTTTGGTTAAGAAAAGTGGAATTCCAACTTCACTCAATTTGGGACATTTTTTCCATTCAGTATAAGTACCTACCAAATTTGACTTCTACACCTTTGTAACTTGCTGAGAAAACACTGATCAAAAGTTCAAAACTGCACCGAAAACAAAAGTGGTGAAACAGACTATTGAAAGCCAGTTTTTTGCATAGAACGCTTTATGTAGGCACCTAAAGCCTGGCCACTTGGCATTTTTGGTCAAAAACGAAGGGCTGTTGTCAAAATCGGCATTCATATATAAAAAGTGAAAATTTTGAGGAAATCCATAAAACTTGTGTTCCTTCCCCCTCAAGGAATGGATTCTTGGCCGGGTACTTTCACAACTTGTCGATCAATAATGTTATCCAAGAAAGGCACTGTTTGCCAATTCCAAGCAGCATGTCATCAGGTTTTCATTTTGGCTTCCTCAACATCCTCCAAAGGCAGCAGCGACAGTAACCCACATGCAGAAATCTGCCACTTTTTCAAGCTACATTTCATGAGAAATAAAGAATGGACGAGCAAGCAACAGGCCAATGCCCACCTACCTTTTTATTTGTCAAGATCTTTCACCCTCATCTTGTGTTCGTCGATTGCCTTTCTGTGCCTCTCAATCTCCTTCTCATGGTAATCAATTTCATCCGATATGGTGTCCTTCAACTTCTTTAACTGTTGCTGTTGCTATTAGGTATTGGTGAAAGAAAGAAGGGAGGATCTCAATACACACATCCTGAAAGTCAGTAGCTTTGGCAGCTTTGCCAAGGAAGTTAATTGGAAACTGTTAATGTGAACTGCGTAGGCACTTGGCACACTCAGTCTGCAGCTCATTAAATCTAGTTACTCGATCACATCTTGATCACACACGCTGATCCAGCCAGAGGTCATACCTTTTGGGATGTTTCTTTCTGGTTGGCAGCCGAACATTTGGGAATCCATATTTCGTGCACCTGCTAAGATTCCATGTCGTCGACCATGCAGAAAACTTGACGTTGTCAGATTTTGTTGAAAATTGACATGAATGTTTCACCCCATACGTGAAGGAAAACTGCTACCAATTTTCAGCTTCCTTCGCTGGACGTGTGGTTTGCAGTAGATCTGCTGCAAATCACATGTCCGGTGGAAGAAACTACCGCAAGTCACACGTCCGGTGAAGGAAATACAGGTATTAGTTCATGCAACTTTCAAACCCATAATGATCCCATGATGAAACTTTGCAGCCACTGTAAGATATTACCTATATGGAAACATTCTGGCCAAAGAAGAGCAATATTGAAGATGGCCAAATGTGCCAAATGAAAGGATCAAGAGCACTTCGATTGAAGAAAGCACACACTTCAGAACTAAATTGAGCCCCTTACATCTCTAACTAAAAGCAAGGTGGTTGCCTAGCCTGAACGGAAATTTGCAAACAAGCAACATTCAATCACCCTGTACATCAAAACTAGACACATCCAGAAGCTGAATTTGGCAATTTTACTTCACTTGTGGGGCACAACATTTACGTAAAGTTTCAGCAAAATTGAAGACAACGCAGTTTTTTTTTTCTTTTTGAAAAAAAATTGTTGATTTGATATGGAATAGGCCAACTCAAATGTCAGTTGGAATCTTGTGTGCAACGTTTTGTGGCAAAACCTCATCTGCCATTTTTCCTAATTTTTTTCCAAATTTTTCCATTTGCCACATCCTTCTGGCATTTTTGACAGGATTGGTGATAGTTGCCCGACACAGCGGCCAACGGCTTATTGATATCTTTGGGAGATGTCCTTTCTGTTAAAAAATCGATGGTTTGACCGGTGTTCTAATGTGGCAATTTTTCAAAAACACAAAGCCAGACGAGCAGAAACATCTGGAATCCGCAACACCTTTTGGAAAGAACTTGAATCCGGTGGAATTTCTCAAGAAATATGGCCATCATATTCATGCCAAAATGAAAGCCCGGTCAACTTGAAATGCCGTAAGCTTGGAACTTTTTGGATACCCTCCATACATATCTTTTATTCCAACCCATGGAAATATTGTAAGCTACTTTTATTTTGCTGTGTGCGTATGGAGCACAGGGCTGCTCACAAAATATGCTGCAGTCTTCGGCAGTGACAAGGCTCAATATTTCACCATGGTAAATATTGTTAATCCTGTTCATGGCACCTGTGCTTCAGTTGTAATATCCCAGATGTAGATCAATGTCTTTAGGATTCGTAACTCAAAACCCGCAGTGCAAAAAAACATGGTTGATCCATAGATACTTTTCGTTATTGCATGATAAACTTTGGCAAGTTGGGACCACACGAACAATAAAATAATTTTCTGCTCATGGTGGCAACTCACGAGATTATGAAAGTATTGTTCCTCCAATGCAGCTTCCCTCTTGCCGAAACTTCCACCAGCTTCCCTGATGCTTCCACCACCTCCACCACCCTTTCCAGCTCCTGCACCAGGTTCCCCAAGAGGGCCATTGGAACCAGAGCTAAATGCCATTTGGCTGAAAAGAAAAAGTGAATCGAATAAATCGATGCAAGTTTGCAATGCATAGCAAATGTTGGCATCCAAAGCAAATGCATGCAAATCGGCTTGGGCAAAGGACAAAGAATCGGAGTTATGTATTGAGGCTGCACCACTAAAAAAAAAGGGAAACATCAGAGGAAAGAAGGAGATGGATCCAATCAAACCAAACCATATGTGGACCTGCTGAAGACCAACAAAAGCCTACTTGTTATCGTCTGACAAAATTAGAGAAGAGTCTGTCATTTTTGCATGCTTGAAAAATCTGGCAGGCAGTGCTGAAACATCACTTTGTTGCCCTCATTTAGAATGGTATGTAGAGCATATTTTCACATTCCATTCGCACAAAGAAAATTGAAACATGAAAGGCAATTCATGGCCATTCTGCATGATTGTGGAATCATTGCCTCTGAATCTGATTTTGCCTTGCCTGATTTTGCAACACCTGCAGGGGGCCGGTCAGCTGGGGAGGTGACATTTGTCATTCTGAGATTCCCCTCCTAAAACTATTCAGGGTGTGCCGAATTCCTGCCACCATTCCATCGGGGGCCTGCCTGACATTCTAATCTGCCCCATCCATCAGCCCCGTGGCTGCACTGTGTCCCTTAAATTGAAAGAAAATATTTTTCTGCGGGTTTAATCAACACCAAACACACCACTCAATGCAGAGGAACCCTAAATTTGTGTCTGCATCTGTAAATGGGCAACCGTGGTACCTACCAAAGGCTTTCAAGGGCTGAAATATTCGTGTCAGTGATTGCAAATGGCAATCCGTGCAGCGAAGTTTGGCATCAAGGGCCTAAAAAAACGTGCACTGGTCTGCAAATGGGCATCCGTGCTGGCAAGTGTGGTGTCAAGAGTCGAAAATTGGAAGACTGCATATGTCGCTAAATTGGTGTTCTTGCCATCATCAAATGTGGCTTCAGGGGATGAAAAAATGGGTAGAAACAGCTACCTACAAATATAATAATTTGTTTTGATGCTGGAAGGCGGTGCTTGCTTAAAATGCCCTTTGCAGTGATCAAAACCATTCGATGAATATCTATGCGTTGCAAAATCGGTTGTTTTGGGCTAAAAATGACTAAAAACAGTTGCCATTGTGAAATTATTGATGCCCACCAAAGGGGCCGATGCAAGGTCTGCCTATGTGAAATTGGACAGACATTTCAAAATACCTTTTCCTGTTCATCTTTTTCAGCATGTTATGAATGAAAAATCTCCTCGGCCTGGGCATTTTTTATTCAATTTTTATTTGTAGCCAAAGTGCGATCGAGCTCAGAGTTGAAAACTTGGTTTGGCGGACATTATTTTGAGGGTTTGGCAGACATCATTTTGAGCATCTCAGACTTGTCCAGTGCCTCGCTCAACGCTTTAGTCACTTCTTCCATTGTGTCCAGCATCCAGTGTTTTTCGTCAGGCCCATTGCCTTACACCAAACATGCATGTGCCTGCGTAACGGCCCTTCCCATCGGAAAGGAAACAGAATAACATTGGGACAGATCCCACAGCAATGCCCGAATTTAATTATGATTGGGATTGATTTTGATGAATTTGGCAAACCCATATTTATTTGCTGGCAATGGAAAATTCATGGAATGGGTTGGAATATCGCGAAGTAAGCAAAGCCCTAAAGTTTGCATATACACGATGTGCATCCACAAACTTCGAGAATTGTTTTTCCCAAGATCAGGGGTCAGGGGTGCGTTATGGGTTGGGTGGGCCATGGGTCTTTAATTTGCACACATCTGGTGTCCACAGATTTTATTTGATCACCCTCGTCCTCTTACATTTTATTCCAGGGTTTCTTGAAAATTGACCTTTTTCAGCACTGCCAGCAAATGACTAGGTTTTCTTCCACAGAATGGAAGCTGTTGGTGCTATTCGCAGGGAAAGAGACCTGTACCAGGGTTGAGCATAGGGGGGGTAGGGCGGGGGTTACCCCCCCTGGCCTTCGGCCAAGGTTACCCCCCCCCAGCCTTTTTCCGACGGTACCCTTGGCCGATGGCCAAGGGTACCGTCGGAAAAAGGTGGGAAAAGAGTCCTGGTGTGTGTGCAGGGCACACACCAGGACTTCAATAGGAGCAACATTGTTTCTTTGTACTTTCTGTTTTGATTCCCCTGCCGGAAAAAGGCTAGGGGGGGGTAACCTCTGCCTTTGGCCGAGGTTACCCCCCTACCCCCCACCCTAGAATGTTGCTGTCAAAGTCCTTCCTGGTGTGTGCCCTGAACACACCAGGAAGGACTTCAATAGCAACATTCTGTTTCTTTTGTACCTACTTCCTTTTTGATTCCCCTGCCGGAAAAAGGCCAGGGGGGGTAACCTCGGCCTTTGGCTCAGGTTACCCCCTATCCTTTTTCCAAGGGTACCTTTGGCCAAAGTCCTCGTGTGTCCTGCACACACCAGGAAGGACTTCAATAGCAACATTCTGTTTCTTTTGTAATTCCTGTTTTGATTCCCCTGCTGGAAAAAGGC
>JASGXE010005116.1:0-25074 GCA_030068105.1 Sinentomon sp. SZTP_YWyxl | reverse complement strand
CCTTGTGGCTGGTTTACAGGTAAAACTTGGTGCAAAAGATGGTGTCATGTGTACATGACACCGCCAGGTTATGTCTTCCTACCCCACCGCCAGCCAGAGGGTTAAACATTTTTTCTCCATCTGTTTTTTTTCGTTGTTTAAAATGTGTTTTAAGCAGTTTTAAATGTGTTCCAAAAGCTGCCAAGGCTAATTTTGCAATAATTTAGTGACAATGGTGTTTGAAAAAGTCATCAATAATGGTTTTATTGAGAACAATAACAGAAAAACGTTGAAAATTTAGAAAAAAGCAAAAAGCATTTTTTTTGTTTTTGCAGAGTGTTTTAAACATGTTAAAAAAATAAATAGAATGTTTTGAAACGAACAACCCTGTCCTTATGTGCATACCATGTAGGCTAAGATCCTACCTACTTAGGTATTGGTTGCACTTTTTGAAATTAGGAGTTGCCCAACATTGGCCCATGGAAGTATGTATGTCGTGGCCTCCTGCTGATCTTGAGAAGATTTCTCTGGGTTTGGCCTTTCTCCAATATTTATTCCTGGTCTTGTTCAAAACAGTGGATGCAAAGATCTCGACAATTTTTTTGGTATGGATGCCTGTTCATGATTGAAAAGGAACATGTCATTCTCAACTGCACCCCAACCCCATGCTGTTGTGCAGAACGATGCAACCAATAGGCAGGTAGATAACCCCTTCTCTTGGTTTCGTTTCTAATTTCCTTGCACGTTCCAAATTTTTCTTGGACCAAGGCTGCTCGTATACCTAATTAGGCTAGTTCTAATTTGTTTTCTTTCCTACAGTCTGATTTGGCATCCGGTCGGCATTAAACTGGGCCTGAAAGCTGCACAACCGAGACGGGCACCGGAGAATGTAATTCTTGAACGTGTTTACCAAACAACAAAGAGGGTTTCACACAAGCAGGTGTGTGTGTGTGTATGTATGGTTAAGTCTTTCTGGTCTTGTTTGATTGCTCTTGAAATTATTAGGTAGGCACTCTACTGTCGAATGTTTTCAGATAAAAACTGATGACCAGATTCAACTGTGTGGCAAACAACACACTGTACAGAGCCGGAACATCATTTCGGATGATATGGGGAATGCATCCCATGATCATGAATGCTTTTGGCTCGGTCTGACAAGAAATTTGATTTGTGGAACCTGAATTTTGCACTCAAAATGAACCTCATATGTTGAAATTTCTTCAGCTTCTTGTGACTCCGCACCAGACCCCTCACCAGGAGCTCTGCCGCTTGTAACCTCTCTGGGGTTCCAACCCATATGCCAATAAATGGGCCCGACCCCCCGACGTGGTCGGTGCCCAGTGGATTGCATTCCCTGAAGATTGTTCCCCCATGAAAGCCTGAAATGGTGTTCCTGGTACCACAGGAACAGAGGTGGAAGTTCACCAGAATACTTTTGCATTCTTTCTGAAATGGAATAAATTGAATTGGTTACCTACCCACCTATGATGTTTTCGGATAAGATCTTCAGCATATTCGGTACACCACGAACGGGAATGTCAGGAAACATAAGAAATAGGTACTTGGAAAACGACTAACAACCAAATCTGTTCGTTCTTTGAAATGCATAGAGATGTGATGTTTCGCTCCTGCTTCATAGAGCTTCGCAAGCACTGAGGAGAATGACAGGCGTCTGATTTTTCGTTGAGCTGGGACTGACTGATGCTGTGGAATGCGGTTGCTGTCTGACCTCAACCTCATTGCACCTCGACCACCACCTGCTCAAACTGCAACCGCATTCCACACCTCTGCCACAGTCCCAGCTCAACAAAAATCAGACACCTGTCATTCCTCGGCGTTTGCCTGCAGGAGCACCACGAAACGGGAGCGAAACATCTCGTTTCTACGCATTTCAAGGAACGAACGGATTTGGCTGTAGTTGTTTTCAAGTATGTTGGGTACCATGTTTTCCCAAGATAGATAGTTATGTACGTGACTCATCACATGACCCCTTGATGCTGAAATTCAACTCTTAAAATAAAGGCTAAAGGTTTCCAGTCGGATATTGGCCTATGACTCGCCAGGAAACCCCTTGATGCTGAAATTCAATTCTGTCAAAAATGGCAACTGCTTTTGATATTCCTGCATGATATGTTCACGAAGCATATTTCTGAAAAAATGATGTTTTACGTATCTGCCAGCTGGCTGCGAAAAACACCTCATTTAACCTTTTCGCTCGGAGTCTTTTTGGAGGTCGCAAGATGGGCGCTCAAAATTTGAAGAAAAAAAAGCGATTTTTCATTGAGAGCAATCCATGTAGCATTCACATTTCCCTTCACATGACCTTCAAAAAGTACCTACAGTAAAAATCTGCTTCTTTCTCGCAATGGCGGGACATCGAAATAAATTTGAATGACAGGTGGAATCATTATGAAGATGGTGGCGAATTCATCCACCATAAGAGTAGGTACTTTTTTGCCCCCCATATGACCCCTTTTTTATTTTTCATTGGGTCCTGAGCCATCGATAACCGGGGTTGAGGGTCGAGCCAGGGGTAGGGTTTTTTGTCAAAAATGCTCTATCTCGTTAACGTTTTCCTCTAAAAACGCAATTGTTTTCTTTGAACTGGATTTCTGATGCCTAATTCTACATTTTTTTTTTCATTTGAGGCCATGACACCACACACATATTCAGAATAAAATACCATGTAAACTGTCGATCATCCTACTTTGAGACACCAATTGATGATGCCGAAAGCAATTTTCAAAGA
Source organism: Sinentomon sp. SZTP_YWyxl (assembly GCA_030068105.1). NCBI lineage: Eukaryota > Metazoa > Arthropoda > Protura > Sinentomata > Sinentomidae > Sinentomon > Sinentomon sp. SZTP_YWyxl. The sequence continues at coordinate 22,346 of JASGXE010005116.1, read as the reverse complement.
GGCCCGAATACCACCAGTAGCGCATTGTAACTTTTCCCCCTTCCGAGGAAAAAACAAACGTGCTGCGTAGGGGGATGAATAAAAGCGAAGACAACGATTTTTCTTTTGAACCACCTTGTGGAGCCGATGACCAGAGGCATATTGAATGGTGTCCAAAGACCAGAAATCAATTTGTAAAAAAGGGAACAGAAACAGGGTGGGATTAAAAACATATGGATAGTCTGTGTAAAGACTCCTACTGGTAACCTAGTGGCACACTAGCGACCGGGAAAAGGTTACAGTTGGTGGTCTTTCGATTTCTCATATGTTTGGTACATCCTCCATAAGGGACGTAGGCCTAGGTGAAGTTTGGACTATGAAGTATGAGTATGACTATGGCGTTTTGGTGAATGTAGGTACGTATGCGAACAAGTTTCCCTTCTACAAGCGTTTGCACCTATCATTATCATGCCTGTGCTACCTACCTACCTACCTACCTACCTACCTCTTCCACTAACCAGATTCAAGGTATCTCAAAGCAACTGGATTGGACCGAGCGCCAGGTGGAGAGATGGTTTCGCAAGAGAAGAATACAAGACAAGCCACCTGTACTAGTTAAATTCAAGGAAAGTGGGTAAGAATTAGGCCACCTAGCTAATTTTGTTGTGTTTCAAATTTTCTGGCCGTCATACCAAGCAGAGATGTTATCACTTCCGTGCCATCGATTGGCTTATTTTGAGGACAGATTTGAATGTGGTGGTGGTGGTTAAAGCAAGATTTGTCGGATAAAGTTACCTGTTTCATCATGTTTCTAATTTTTTTTTCTTTTCTTTTCTCACTCTCTAGATGGAGAATGTCTTACTACACATTTGCTTTCATCTACGGATGTTACTCACTCTGGAATAAGTCTTGGCTTTGGGATATCTTCAACTGCTGGCTCAATTATCCTCATCATGTAAGTAGACATGCTCCCCTCCCTCCTTCCCTTTCACCCTCTCACCATCTCTTGAAATCAACTCACAGTTAGGGCTGCATACTCCGTTTTCATCCTTCGTTGGGAGCACGCATTTTCCCCCAGTTCGTACTGTGTTTTTATGCCCAGCACCTTAATTGGCAAATTTTGCAAGCCTAACCTACTTTGTCATGAAATAGCTACGTACCAGTAGCAATCAAGCACACAAAAACAGTGAAACCATAGGTACAGTAGGCCTAGATGCCTTTTACAGGTAGGCCTAGATGCCTTTAGCAATAAGGCAAAGGAGCATGTGATGCCTGATTCAGGCCCAGCCAAGGTGAAAAAATTGTTCAATAATTCTGCTCGATGATCACAGCTGATGTGCAAGATGTGAGGTCACCCATCAGTGCAGGCAGGTGGGGCATTTGTCCAGTGTTTTGGTAGAGCAAGTACATGGGCGAGGTGGGTAGGTTGGCCTACCTACCCAGTACGGTAACCCATTAGGTAATTAACTTGTCCTCAAAGTTAAATGTGGCACTTTTGTGAGATGATACGCTTTGATTTAACCCTTTACCCCTCCTTGCATGAATTTTGTTGTTTTGTTTTTGGTTGAGTTGAGTTTATTCTTTTTTTTTTTTTTTTTTTTTTTTGAAGTCAAAGAAATGCTGGACAAGAATACCACCAACCAATCCAGCAAGTTGGTCTCAGAGGAGTTGAGTGAGGGAGGAGTGTGAGACAAGAAATAAATATTGGGGAGTTATAAACCCTCTCCCTCTCTAATGCTATCATTAACAGCATCCATCCATGTTGGTGGGGCATTGGAAATAGGAAGGTTGGCCTACAGCCTTCCGTTCCAGTCTTTCTCCATTTGTGCTCGATTGACATGGGGACCATGGGGTACACCCAACGCAAAAATGAACAAAATTAACACAAAAATGAAACTGATATACCAGTTGCTGTGTTCATACATGGTGCGCACATGTTTAAATAAAACTGTGCAATACCCCGATGTCTGCGTAAGCAAATACATCTGAACCGTTTTCATTCAGCTTAATTTTTATACATTGCCTTCGCCACAAAATTGCCTTCACCACAAATGTGATGCTCTTCAAGTAGTCTGAATTTTTTATAGTCCGAAATAGGAATAATTAGGTAGGTAGTGATCCAGCAGACAGATGTCTGTTGCCCCGAAATAAGCAGTGGCCATTTCAGGCCTAATTCGGCACAGTTGTGAAACTTGTGGTGTTTTCTCATTATTTGTTGTTGGTTCCAGCCGAAAGCCCATGTCCAGCGTATTTCTCTGAGAAGCCATGATATGTGATGACTGCTGAAAATAAAATTCTCAGGGAGCAGACGGCAGCACGATCTGGCTGATTGCTTGTTTTACCAAATTTCATGCAGTGCTGTGGTCATTGAAATGCTTTATCATTTAAAAATTGTCCTGTTTTCATCTTTCTATTGGTAGTTGGTACCCACCTAATGGGCCTTTTCCCATTCGGTGTAGGTAGTTTTTGCTCTGAGTAGGTGTTTGGTACAGTTGGAAATGACAGCTTAGCAGACAGATTTCTTCAGTGAACTGCACTTGGCAGCTAGTGTACACCGCAAATCATTGTTGGCCTAAATGCAAAAATATTGAGCTTGGATGATGGATTCATTATCAACCACCCAACCCATAGCAATGAAAAGTGCCTGGACATGCAGGCTCATAAAAATGGTTCCCTGCCATTACAAAAACCTCTACATAAGTGTTGAGTAGACCAAGTTCACTGAGATGATTTGTATGTAGCTAACAGGTGAAGAGCATGGAGAAGGTTGGAAGTCACAGTTGGCAGGGTAGGTTAGGTCAGGTTTGCTTGGCTTTAATGTAGGTACCTACCTGCAGAATAACGAAAAACTGCAAAAACAGATGACCCTAAAGAGGTCGTCGTAACTGTTAAAAAAATAAAAGAATTTCAACTTCTCTTTCTCTCTCACTCTCATTCTGCTCTTAGCACATTCCGACCGAGTGTTGGTGGCATTACATGCTGTCCCTTGGCTTCTATTGGTCGTTGGTCTTCTCTCAGTTCACCGATATTCGTAGGAAAGACTTCTGGGAGATGTTCATTCACCATCTGCTGACCATCAGCTTGCTCTCCTTCTCATGGGTTTGTAATCTGATCCGTGTTGGTACTCTGGTCTTAGTTGTCCACGATGTAGCTGACATCCTACTAGAGGTAAGCTGGCCTGGCAGACATTGTTGTTCTCTTTTCTTTTTTTGCACTGCCTACCTATTTTTAATTGAAAAGAAGAAAGGAAAATTAATACTATTGTGACTGTTGTGTTGTGCAAATGTTTGTCCTTCATTGTTAAGACAGGGGAAAGGCTGTCAGCCTCCTGATCTCCCACCCAATGCCAAATGCAAAGCATGAATCGAAGCATGCCAAGTCAAATTGTTGAAATCCTTAAGCGTGCATAAATGGAGATGCACACCTCTGCACAGTGGCAATTAACACCTGGATACGTGGCTGTATGAACACATCTAATGTGCCGAGCAGAGTAAACTTATCTTTACTGGTAATTTAGTGGGCGATGAAATTCCACGAGAAAAACTTGTGTCCACCAGAGGTGTAAAAATTCACGACTGGCCTGTTTGTTGTACCTATTCACTGAGGGAGGATCGTATGGTCCTGAGGGGTGCAGAGGGCATTATAAATCTATTCCGCCCTTATGCCCAACTCAGGTAAGATGCCAGTGCAATTCATATCCGAAGCTACGTGACATTCGACCGAATAAAACGTGCATGGACAAAAACTCATTCTGACCAATTGAACAAATTGGAGAACTACTCGTACCTTTCAAGTCATTCGTTCGATCCAATCGTAAAATGGAACGAGGAGCCATTCGAACTAAAATCAAATCAAAAATGCATTCTGGCAAATGCTCATTCTGACTTTGATTCAACCCCAAGATAATTCTAATTCTGTCCGACTTGAGCGAAACAACGTTTTAACATTAATGAATACCTACAACAACATTCTCTCTAAAGTTTCTTCGTCCCAGATAGCATTGGATTGGCATCCCACAATTCCCTGGTTTAATCTAGAAAAAAAAGACAAACATAATTATTGTGAGTTACAAGAAGGTAGGAAGGTTCTGAAACTTCTACCACGGAGTACAGAACAACAAGAAGAAAACAAAAACTTGCAGGAAGTTTAGTTTCCTATTAGTTTTTGTCATCTTGTTGTTTTGTACTCTGTGGCAGAAGTTTCAGCACCTTCCTATCTTCTAATCATGCCTTGTGCAGTGCAAAAAACCATTTTATTGTGAGTTACATGTTTCACAAAATAGGTCAAAGTGTCTATTGCAAGATTTTGGTAATCAGAGGAGCCACAGTTCCTTCCAACTGGACCCTTTGACTCATGTAAACAAAATTTTAGATGGATACCTATATGCCTGCTTGTGATGTGAAGGATGCTCTGTCCTGATGTGTTTAGATACCTACAGCACAACAATGTTCCAACTCTAATCGTACTTTCGTTCCTTCCTTCTTTTTCTTTTCTGCTCAATCTTTTTTCTTTCTTATTCTATTCTGCTCTGTTTGCTTTTACGAATACATTATTCTTTTACCCACTTCAGGCAGCAAAGTTAGCTATCTATTCCAAGAAGCGTGCTCTTTCCAATACGATCTTCATAACGTTTGCACTAACATGGATCATCACCAGGCTTGGAATATTTCCAGCATGGATTGTATACAGGTATGTGTGTCCTTCCCGTCCCTGTACCTATCGTCATCCTATGTAGGATGTGAAATGTGCCTTTTTTGTGTTTTGAAACACTTAAAATGTTAATTTTTACAATGTAGCGTCCCATGTGTTTTTTCCCAAGGAGTAGTAGGCACTCCCAGAAGTTTTACATAAAAAAAAGAAATTCTAGATCATCGTCTTAGAATACCTACTGCCAGTGCTTTTCCAGATGGTGTGGATTTATCCTTGCTAATTTTCATAAGTCAGGTAGGTAATAAATAAGAAACTACCCAATAACCTTGGCAAATTCTTGGCCCCCAGCCCCTCCCTCAGTTGGAAACACATGGAAAATTTTGGTATGAGCCTGTGTGATTTGTAATCCCATCCCTTTATTGGATTTTCTGCTACACCATCTGTGAAGATGCTCTGTGGTTGCAGTTCCTATATTTACTTGTACATTGGGAAGAGCCTGTGGCAGTTGAACCCTCAATATTTCTCTTTTATCCTCCCTACACCCCTCTCTTTGGACCACGGTTGCCACCCACCTGGAAAATCCAGGGATTTGAAAATTAGCACCTGGAAAACTGGAAGAATTCAGGGAAAAGAGGGGAAAAAGTGAAAACCTGGAAAATCCAGGGAATTGGAGGAACTTTTGTTGAAGTTTTTGGCCTCTTGAACACCAAATTTGTCCCCAAAATGAACGCTCAAATTTCAAAATTTCATCAGCTTTGGGGGGGCTCCGCCCCCCAGACCCACACCAGGGGCTCTGCCCCTTGGATCCACGCTGGAGCGTTCCCCCAGAACCCCCGGCCGGACTTCGCCCAGATCTGTAGGGACCTGGAAAATCCAGGGAATTCTACTTTGGATTTTGAGTGGCAACCCTGCAAAAAAGATTTAAAGTGCCAATGAATTCGTGGGAAGAAATTGACCAAGAATCATATTGTATGCCAAAAACGTCTGTTCTACTGAGCTCCAACAAACAGGTTCAGGTTCTGTACCTATCTACCCTGTTGGTTTGCACCAACAGGGTAGATAGGTATGGGTACAACCGTTTCAATCCCCGATCTTGTCAGGATTGTATGATTCTTTTCCTGTCCAAACACCCTTCTCTGTCCGTTGCTTAACATTGCCATAAGTTGCATGGTATGCGGTCCGTCCAAGAAAATTGCATGAACTGGAATGTTTCTCTGGCTGGTCAGGTCTTTTGAGTTGTTTTTTATCTCTCAAATCCAGTGTTTGAGAGTAATTGAGTCAAAAAGTTCCTTGTTTACCTATTTCATCGAACGTTTCCCCTTCTTAGCAAGCACTTCTCTTTACACATTTCTTGTTTTCCAATTTTTTCTTCCATCCTATCCATCGGGCATCGACGTACCCACCGACTGTGAAACAAACTCAAACAATGAACAATGATGAATGCAGTACGTCCGTGTCAGCATTGGAGGTGGTACCAACCTTTCCTGCTTATTACATTTTCAATGGTCTTCTAATTGGTCTGCTCATCCTTCACGTCATCTGGACTTATTTCATCTTGAAGATGGCCTACAATACGCTACAGACTGGAAAGGTAGGTCTGCTTGCCTCGCTTGGTTCTAGTTTAACTGTACCTTTTTTTTTTGTAGTGAGCACAGGCACCACCGATTTGACAACGGGTCGCAGCATAATCCTGCCCAGAACACTGAAAACATTATGATGGAACCTTGAAGAACCCTAACCCTGACATACCATTAATGGAATTACTGTTCAACCGGTCATCATCTATGATCCTTAAGCCCAAACTAGTTTACCGTTGAGTTCAAGTGTCGGGTACTTTTACGCATCAGTTGTCAAGACGAGAATGATTTTTTTCTTGACAACAACTTTCAACTTGTTAAGACCTGTCTTGACGATGAATGTTCAAAGCCGATACGTGGACACAGCAGCTAAAATTGTGTGTGATAAAGATCTTCGGTAGATGCCCCTAAAGTAAAGTTGAAGGTTTTTCTCCCATGGGTTACAGGTTTAATACCAAATAAATTGTTTCACAAAATTGTGATTTGCAAGCGAGTTTGATGTTTTCCATTCCATTTGTGATAGGTAACAATATTCTCGTTTAAACATTCTGGGATTCATCGCAGTTTCACCTCCCCATCCATTCCTCCATCCCCAGAACAAAACTGATTAGGTGGGTGTGATGGCTGCTGGTTCACATTATTTTATGCTGGTTCACATTATTTTATCGCTGTTGTTGGGTTGCACATGTGGTGGTGGTGATGGAATGAAGATCACATTGATCACGCTTGAAGATTCTGACTCTGAGCAATCTCTCTGCACTTTATACGTAGGCCTATTTCCGAAGCCACAAGTGACATTGACCAACCAAAGCTGCTCCATTTGCTGTGCAGAAGCAAAGATACAAGCACAGGCTGGATGCGACAGGCAGGCAGACAGGCAGGAGCGGCTGCATCAGCAGCAACGAGGCAGCTAAAGGGCCACGCTTATCTAAACAGCAGATGAGGTGGACGCAGGTGGGGTGAAGTAATTATAGCAAGACACTGACTGGGACAGGACATTCCACCGAAATATCGAGGGACAGCGCAATGGTTGCAGGAGATATTATGTTATGGTTGTTTTTTGGGGGGTGGGGGTAATTTCTTTCCCATTGATTGTAGGCACAAATCATCAAATAATTCTCTGTTTTCATATCTGTTGGTTGTTGTACCTACCTATGTTTCAGATTATGGATTCTCGTAGTTCGTCTGAGGATGTTTCTAGTGATGTTGCTCAAACAAATAATCATGCCACCAACAACAGTGGTAGCAGCTTGATCACTAACAATCATCACCAACATCATGTTACCAATCATCCTTCTTCAGGTGGAGGCACCAACACCAGCAGCAGACCAACAGCACCAACTGGTGCCAGGGAACAGCAACAGCTGCAGAGAACAAATTGATAGAATCGAATCGTAAAAAATAATGCATTAATTAATAATTATAATTCATCCTAGCGGGAGCAGAGCAGAGCAGGAACGGGAGCAGCAATTATTAGTCGTAACTAAACAAACCAAACAAACTGAGCTCCAATATGCTGCTTCTGCTGCTTTCTGATGTGCGCTTATTTTTGCTACCTACGTGTTTTTATTTATTGTTATTTAATTGTTTACTTAATCGATTGATTTGGTGGTTTGTCCTTGTTGTTGTTGTTGCTTATGTGTGCTGCCTGTTTCTGTTTCGATGTTCATCCCCCACCCCCACCCTACATCCACCCCTCGCACAAACTTTGTGAATGCAGGCCAAGTTCTGTTCCTTTTTGATTTTGGAATCCCAATCCATCCCCACCATCATCTCAGCTCAGCTGCACCCCAACTCTGCTGCGGCTGGAGCATTCCTCAGTGCGATGTGGGGGGTTGAGATCTCTTCTCTTTCCCTCCCTTTCTCTCTGGTTGTGGCTCATCGCAGAGAGAGGGGGGATTGGATTGGATTGTTTTTTGGAGTGATGTCTGGTCTCATGTTAATTGGTTACCTTCCCTCCTCCCTCAGCCAACATCCTTGTTTGCATTTGCTTGTCACTTTTGTATTTTGATATTCCTGTGTGTCTGTCCATGGTCTTTGCCATATCAATACCAACTGCAATGATTGAGCTGGATTTGTGTTCCAGTTCCTCTTCAACCCTTTCATGCTCATTCTCTTCCAGTCGATTCTGCTTTTTTTTTTTTTTTTGTTTTTTATTTCCATTTGTTTTTTCAGCTGATGATGAGTAAGAGTAGGTTTTCGAATAGGGCATTTATTTATTTGTTGTACATTTTGTTGTAGGCTCTACTTTTCACTCTGTTGTGTTCTCACTGTGCTATTGTCATTTCGTTTCTTAGTTCAAGTTGTTTCTCATTCTGCTGAAAAGGCAGGCCGGCCGCCGGTCCATCTATTCATTCATTGCACGAACTAAACTGTGGTCTGCCTGTGTTGTCTCTTTGATTCAACTATTCTAAAACTAAACTGAATGTTCTTTGCTACCTATCTCTGTGATAATTAATTAATTATTGCTATTGTTTTGGCTTCATGTTTGAATATGATTAGGCAGACTGCACAATTATGATATGTGGTTTTGTTTTTTATTTGAATTTTTCTTTGCAAAAAAGCCTTCGAACATATAAATAATACCATCTCCCGCGTTTCATTCCTATCATCTTGTTTCCTAGCGCATTCTTACTTTTTGCAATGGAATAGAATGCATGCATACATACATGTACAAGTAGTTGTGGCACTGGTCTTTTGCCAAATCACTTGAACTGGCCTGGCACTTGACTACTTCATTGTATTGCAGATGGTGGTCCAAATACTGTGTTTACAACGGTGGCAACGGCCGGTCCCTGTCGAGTATTTTGTGCCAGAAGAAAGCTGAATAATAAAAGAAGTCTTCCTCGGAGAGCTAATGAAAAAATGACCATGAAAATATCGGTCTTCGGTGCTTTTGGTTGACGGGCCCGGGGAGAGATATTTGTCCTTCTTTCCCTGCATGTTGCCTTTGCCGAGTCAGAAAGATTTCTAACTGATCGGATCGGATGATACCAACTCCCAAGGTGACTTCTTATGTTGCGATTTCAGAATAAATCAGGACTCGGAAGTGCATGGGAACACTTGGTATGTGCGTTTCTGTCCACCTAAAGCCAGCCTACCGACCGACATACCTACTTACTCCAAGTCATCTTTTCTCACAATAACACGTAACGTAATTGCTTGCAAATCTTTTTTCTCTTTTTCTCATCACTGTTGTGATCCAGTCCCTGTCGCCCGACCAACAGCGTCAAATCAAAATAAATGTCAACTTGACTTTTTCTCTGTGCTGTGCTCTTTTACCAAAACTGTTATCGTTTGTCTTTACCAAGATGAAGTGCTTTTGACACTCAACATAATGCTTGATTTTACCATAGCCAAGCCAAGCAAAGTTGCGTGTAGGCCCAGGAGGTGTTTCTTTTCATCTCATTCTCTGTCTTTCTGGCTGGACCAGCAGAGCAGACAGGCAAAGGGGGAGACATGGAGGGGATGGATGGTGGATGTAGGATATGATGCACCAGTGTTGTCCGTTTCTTATCGCTGGTACGATACTGCACTGCTCCCCCACGCCCCTCCACTCCCCCCCCCACCGATATCAGTCAGTAAATAATGTTTGCCTGCATTTCATTAGCTCTTTATTTTTATGACATTGTTTTGTTTTGTTTTTCTATGCTTTTCATTTATGATGTCTTCTTTCTTTCTTTGCTAAATCATAGTTGTTCCTTCCTGCTTTTTATGTGGTTCTATTTTCAGTTGTTCCTCACCCCTACCTCCCATCCTCCCTCCCTCCTTTATCAGCCAATGTGGCTATTTATTTTCACTCCAGCAGTTATGCTGCTCGTAATTAGGTTTTTGTCTTTTTGTTTTAAACAATCACCTGAATAATAATAATGTCTCTGAATGCTTTTGCTTTTGTGAGGGCAGTTTTGCCTGTTTTCATTGACACAACACATTGATGTTTCTCATATTTTGTTTGTCAGCTAGCATAATGAATAATGAACGAATATATACAAAAATTGAGAAAAAAACACAAAAATGTCTCTTGTTCAACAGATGTCGTGAATAAAGAAAGAACTGAAAAATGATTGCAATGACCGGTCTCACACACTCACAGCAGAGCCGGCAAGTGGCTGGCAATGGCGGCAAGCAGTCAGCAACAAATGCAGTGCTCTGTAGATAGAGAACATAATTTTTAGATTATTGTACTGCCTGAGAGAAGTCCAAATTTCTTGGATTTGGCTAAGATGAGGCTGTGTAACAGTGCGTGGTTTGTCTCAGATCAGAAAGACGGCCCACTTCAGCTCAGGGTTTTGTTCTCCTGCCCATCCCTCCCCCCACCCCGTTCTCAAACAGACAATGGGGGTCGATTGGTGGTGCCGTTACAGTGGACTACTCTGGATGGACAAAGGGGAAAGGGCTGCATTGGTGAAATCACACACAAGTACAGAGAGGAAAGCCAGAAAGAACCAAGTCCACATGATGTGATGTGATATGATGTGTTTGAGAAGAATGCTCTTACTGGGGGGTGGGGTGAACAGTGGTGACGGCTTCCTCCTTTTCTATGTAGCACCAATCGCTGACGTTTCAACACAACAACAGCAACAGCATCACAGTGCTGTGTTGAAACTGAGGGCATGTTCCACACCACTGTTGAATTGATATCCACCTCCACCTCATCACAATGCAAAGATCATTCATTTTCTTCAGACCATCAGCTATTTGCCATGGCGCATCCTCCTCTGCCTTGGTACGCATCGCATGTTTGGTTTCCCCTCTCCCTGACAACAATCACTCCACGATGGATGTTTCACATGTCATTTACTGAGCAATGTGCACCATTCCTGAAGGGTGGGGATGTCTCATTGGTCAACAACCATCACAATGTGTGGTGGGGGTACCAATCAATCAATCAATCAGAAAGTCTCCCTCTCAATAATGAATTGATCTTTCATTTCATGTGAGGTCAATGACAATAAAAACAAAATAATTTTAAAGTTCACAAGTCCAGTCAAAACTATTTCAGTCTGGACATGGTATTCTTCACAATGTTATGTTTGTTGATTGATTTGTGGGTTTGGTTTGATTTTTGGAATGATTGCTCAGTTTATTGGGCCATTAAAGCTTACAGGGTGTCCCAAGCTCACAGGGTGTCCCATGCAACATGATCAGAATCTGTGCCATTGAAACTGAAAAGAAAAGGTCTCTGTGTCGCAGTTTAGCCCATCATTGGCAGGCCACAATTGCCATGGATATTCACATGAGATGAGAATGATTACTGACTCCAAATTGATCAGAACTCAAAACTCCTTCTTCGGAGGTTAGGTTGTTAAGAGCAGAAGAAAGAAAAGATCATTCTGCAACATACGACATTGACAAAAGAACAAGCAGCCGGCAAGCACATTGTGTGCTCGTGGTTGAAATTCCGATGCAAAAATTGGATAGTGCAACATAATCCAAAAACTGAATCTCTTCCAACGTTTGATCTCATTCTTGATTTGTGCCGGAATTAATTGTTGCTAAACTTCATCGAAACTGATTCCATTCAAAATCAAACATTGTTACATTGATCATATCCATTTGTGCGTCTTTATTGGTCAGAGCCTGATGCTATAAATTGCGGCCGACCATTCATAATAGGCTTATTGGAAGGATAAGGATACCTGTTGAATATGTTTTTGTCAGCATTTCGCATCCTCGCAGCTTGTCTCCAGCAATGCTGTTCTCTTTCTCAATCGCAACAATTCTTCATGTCATGGTGATGATCAGGTTTGAGACACATTGTCGCTCCTGCATTCACCGAAATAATTCTCTTCTTTTTACTCATTCAAATTCTTTGCCTGGTCGATATGAGCTTCAAAAAATGGCTTCTTTTTTATCTGATCAGTTTCAAAATGACAGCCAATAGAACCAGGCACAACCAATCCATGCAAAAATCTCCTCGCCAATTCCGTGTCCAGATTTTGCAGTCCACCGTCCTGACTGATGGAATGGAGCTTTTTCTGTGTCCTGTCCCCTCCCTCCCCCACCGTTTCAGTTGGATTTCAGAAAAAGCCTCACTGAAATGGTGTGTGTGAACAAGAACAACATCTTCCAATCAATTTGAAGCATGACATCTGGAGGGTGGTGCTGTGTGGATATCGGGGAGCAGTTGCAACAGCATTGCACAACAAACTCCCATCGGGAATCAAAATTAAAAAAATAAGATGATCCCAGAAGTGTCGGAAATGGTTTCTGGTCAGAAGAAGACGAAGTGAAACTTTTTCCCTGCCTGTTTCCCGTTTCTTTCGGCGTGCACACGAAAGAAAAGAAAAAAGAAAGAGGAAGATTAAAAAGAGAACTGCTCTCTTTCCCTCCTGTCTCTCTCTCTCTCCTCTCGCTGCGTATCAGTTCAATGAAAATTCTCCAGGGGAGGAAAGGAAGAGAGAGAGAGAGAGACAATATAATCATCATTCGTCTGCTTTATTATTAGCACAGATGCTGAGTGACAGCTGATACCTAAAAGTTCAACAATGTGTTGCACGTCCATACTCCATCAAGCACCTTGTACGTACGCATGAGCATTGAGCATGACCTCTGTGATGTTGTTGACTGAGGGGTCAGATCAGATCAGGGCAGGTCAAATGGGTCATAAAATGCCGCTCTTTACTCTTAATGTGCTACCATAAAAACCAGCTCAACAAATTGTAAGGGAAAGATGCTGTGCAGAAAGAAAGAGGCAGCCAGTCTGCCAGTGCCTGATCATAGTTCTATTTATCTTTGCGTGGTTGGTTGTTGGTTGTTTACAGTTGGTTCAGTTTTTTATTGTTTCTTAGCCTGGAAGCCACTGAAGGCGAGTATCGAATCAATCAAGTGGAGTTCATTTTTCCCTGTTGATTGTGGATTCGTGTTTTGCACTGAGATATCATAATGCAAAGATGCGTAACTTAGCATTTTGATCAAATTAGACAGATTAAAAATCACCTCATTTTCATTTCATTCTTTCACTTTGGTTGGTGTTTTTCTTCTCAGGCTGTTTGTTGGCATTGTGCTAGTTGATGTTCTCTCTCTCAGTTGGCAGTGGAATTCCCCCATCTCTCTCTCCCCCTCTCCTTCTCTCTACCCCCCGTTCTCTCTCTCCCTCCCTACTCGACTGATGAGTGGACTCCTTTGGGACATGGAGATATCCTGCGTAAAACTGCATCAGCACTTCTCTCTGCAAATTGATACACAGCATTGAGTATTCAGTGAATTTGTGTACACCGCATCCACATTTTTGTGCATTTTCATTCACATGTCTTCTTTCGACTTGTCTGGTGCTCATGCATGTTTTACAAATATCCATTTTAGTTTTAGTGATCGTTAAATAAGGAAATTTCTCCTTGCCTGACACACTTCGACCGAGTCGGAAGCTGAATTATTCGTGCCAGGGTCAGAGGTCGTCGATTTCTGCCACGTTGTGGCCTTGCTTGGCCAGTCGGTTAGCAGTGGCACTTCCTTCCCTTCGGCTATGCTATGACAAAGGAGGCTGAAGAAGGCAGGATATCGTTTGCTATTGGAAGTGGTGCTGGTCAGATTGCTCAATCATCATCATCTGGAATTGGATATTATCAGCAGCAACAGCAGCATTCAGCTCCGAGCATCCCCGAACGGATTTCACAATTCTACTACAGCCATGGTGTATTCTGTTCCAACCATCCTGTTTTGGTTCTCATCCTTGGAACGGCAGTCATCCTGTTTGCCTGGTTAGCTATGCCATGCCATATCCCATTGGACCAAATGATCAAACTAACTAACTGATTCAGGGCACATGCTTGCTTCCAACCTGGAATACTCTGGATAAGTTTTTGCAACCCAGAAATCTCATGGGGCTTTAGGGGGAAAACTGGGAAATTTCCAAAAAATAAAAAATAACAAAAGCAGATTTCATGACATTTTTTTTCAGTTTATATTTTTCTTTAAATTTCCAAATTTTGTGATGATAGGTACCTGAGGAACATTTGTGTCATGTCCTACATGATATTCGACCAATCATTTAGCAAAATAATGTCATATTTCGACGCATTGCTTTTAGCAATTTTCTGCAAAACGTAAAAAAATGTGATCCTGGATGAAAAAGCTGTTAATCCTCATGGAAATTCAGGGAAAATACCATGATGTACGGCTGTTCGTTGTTTACGTTCGCTGCAGACCGCGAGAGCTTTACGATTATTTCGATACACATGAGTTGCTGGCTGTTGTAGAACACCAAAAGCTAATGCAGACATGATAATTTTTTTTCAGTGATGTCCTCATTTTACACTCTCCAGTTTCACATCTGACTGGAGAAAATGGTTTGGTTTTTTCCAGTAACATTGTCGGTTGTTTATTTTCCTCAAAATCAACAAGCTGTCCAAGGTTTTAGCAGTCGCATCAGTGATCTGTCTAATTTAAACAAACAACAATAAATAACAAATGTATTCGTATGATGCTCTCCAAAGATGCATTGTTGTCTGGCGTTAGAAAGATCCTTCTTCTTTCTCTGACACTGGAACAAAGGACGATTCACGAAGAGTTCGATTTGCTACGTACATGTAAGGGTGTTACAGAAAATGGTGTGCCTCATACCCACTCCCCCTCCAGAAAAATGAGAATGGCACTTTAAAAATTCTGCCAGTCGGATCATTCTGCTATCATTAAGTGACACAGTACAACTGCCTGCTCTCGTTAGTGAAGTAGGTCTCAAACGCATGCTGAGTCTCGCCTGTTGTAGAGCACGTTGAATATGGTGATAATTTTTGGAAAATTTCGCTCAAAAGTCTAAAAATTTCGTTATTTGCGGCGGCGAGATCCAGTCGAGGGGAAAAGGCTTTCCCCAGGGTAAGTCGAGGGGCAAGCGTTATTTGGCGAGATCAGGTCGGTGGGAAGTCGAGGGGGAGCTCTGTTTTCCCCACAACCTGGAGGAAACGGAAGTTCGAGGTACGTTACCTCGAAGGGAATAAAGTTGGTGAGATCAGCTTCGAGGTAGCTTAACCCGAGCCTTGTTTGCCTCCGAACTTGGAGGGAAAGAGCGGATTCTTTTCCCCGCCGAATTCGTTGGGGTAAAGTTATGAGGTAGCAGGATTGAGCCCAGATGTCGCTCTCGTTTTGCGAAGTGTGGTCTGAAGCTGCAGTTTCCTTGAAGGTTTTCACATTGGTTCAGCGATACTTGTTTGTTTTTGCTTTCAGTTGTCATCCAGGTTGCCTGTGCATATCTTGAATGGCTTTCATTGAAGACCTCGACGATGTACAGGATGCACTTGACGGGTTGAATGAACTTGAGGATCTACCCGTTCCTCTGCGATACCTTGTTCTTCCAAGAATTCACCCTTTTGAGATATTCAACGGCCAACGATGAGGTCTTCATAGAAAGATATGGTTTTCGGAAAAAAACTGTCCGTGCATTGCTGGAGATTGCTGGCAAGAACCTAGACCATGAAACGGTCCTCAATGACGCGATCATAGTTGAAAATCAAATTTTGTGCTCGTTAATGATGCTGAGAGTAGGCACTTTCCAGCACGTGGCAGGCGACATGTTTGGTGTTCATCGAACAACAGTCGGACACCTGTTCCATAGATTCACCGCCGCAATTGTTGCTTTGTTGATGCAGTTCGTCCATTTCCCCACAGAGCCCCACGAGAGTTTCGGAACACAAAAGTCAAATTTTATGATGTGGCAGGGTTTCCTGGGGTTCTTGGCCATCGAGGGCACGCATGTTCGCATCGTATGACCCCCTGGACCATTGGCAGAAACATTCCGGAATCGTTGGGGCTGTTTTTCAATCAATGTCCAACTCATTTGTGACGCAGAAACCCGGATCCTCGATGTGGTTGCTCGTTGGTCTGGCTCTACCCATGCATGATTCCACAATCTAGAATAACTGCAACGTTCACCATCGTGCAGAAAACATACAGCTCCGAGGTTTACTTGTTGGGTACTCCGGATATGCAGCTCCACCATATGCTAACGCCTCTTTTACACCCAGAAACGCCGGGGCCAAATTAGATGCAAGTCAGCACACGTCGCCACCCGGATTTGCACAAAGAAAGAACCAACAAGGATGTCTGCAGCCTGACAGAGACCATTTTCCCTGACATTTCCTGGTTTTCCAGATGGAAGATCCAAAAATTCCAGACATAGATTTCTCATTACAAAGCACTTCATCTCTCAGCATATTTTTATGACCAGAAAAAATGTATCTATCAATCCAAAAACAACATAAGAAACAATGCCTATCAAAAAATAAAGAATGCATGATGGAGAGAAGAGGAAAACCTCAATAATTAAGAGCTCATGGATCATTTACCATCACTCATTGCCCGACCTCACTGGAAGACCTCATCCCCATTCTTTTTTAAATATTTTTCACTTTTATATGTCACGATGTCTGTTTAGAACAAAAAAAAAGAAAACTGTATCAGAAATTAATAAACATTGCAACGTACACACCAATCCTGGGCAATTATTAAAATTAAAAACACAGTAAGGGAACCCTTTAAAACAAGGCTAACAACTTGGCTTCAATATGACCCAACCTTGCGCATGTGGATATTGAAATGCCACAATTGACCCAAGGCCAAAAAACCCATTTCCAAAAAATCCATGCATTTTTATGGACAATGATTATCGATATAGGGTGGGCAATGAATTGGAAGCATGCTTTCGTTGAACAAAACAACTGCAAGAGATTGTAATGACTTTTTGATCAGATTTCTGATTATGCTCAGAATGCAACACAGCATAACACTACACAGAAGAAAAGAAGATGAAGTAATCCAGTCAAGCCTTCATCAAGGTACGGAGACTAGAAAAGAAATATCACAAAATTTTCCTGACTTTACAGCGAACTTTCACAAGTTCCTGACATTTCCCTGACTTTTCCAGAATGGCACAATTCCCTGACAATTCCAGGTGTTTCAAGTCTGCAGACACCCTGCCAACGGAATCCTAAAAAGGTTCCAAATTCTGCGCCGTGAGATGGCATTCAGCCCAGAACGATGCGGAGTTGGCATAACCTGCGGTTCTGCAAAACTTTGGAATGTTAATGGGCGATCAGTTTGGAAAGCCGGATATTCACGTGCCAGTGTTGGATATTAGGGGCAATGAATTTCGGCAGAATTTCATTCGTGATCATTTCGCCTAAAAAGGTAAACGTTTGGTTTTTGCATTGTTGTTTAATTGCAGGGAAAACACTTCTGCAGATCTTCCAAAATCACTTCTGTAGATTCTCCAATTTTTAAGAAAAGTTCGACCAACCGACGAGAAAAAGATAAGCAGCACAATTCAGTCAAAAGGGGCACATGACAAGGAAATTACCTGGGACTGGAAGGATCGGAGCCGAGAGATGAGGATAGGCTTGGACGTGGCCACTCCCTGTGGACAACGGAAAGCCTATAAGTCAAAATGTCCTTTTGGCGTTGAATTGGAAAAAACGAAACAAAAACTTGCTAATTCTTGACTTCCGCAACGTCAGTTCCACTCATGCCATTCCCGATACCCACCTGCCTTGCCAGTTGCCCTGTTTCACCACTCCCATGCGAGAGATGAATTGCGAGTATTTTTTCCCACTGCCATAAGAGTGATATGATAGCACGAATTACGGAAACTTTTCAGACCGTCTAATTTCCGTTTTCTGACTGCCGCTGCCGCCGTTTTCATTGGCCGTTCGTCAACAATTACGACACAAGCAGCTCAGCGCCAATCACGAAGCAGGATCCGTTACCTGTCAACATACCTCGAGGCTGATCTCGCCAATTTTTCCCTTTTCCTGCTACCGAGGTAAGTTGAGAGGTAACTTGAGGGTCTTCTCGTGCCCCTCGACTTCCCTCGTAGCTGATCTCTCCGATTTTACCCCGAGTCTCATTTCCTCTTGGCCACGGGGCAACTTGCCTTGGGGAAACGCTACCTCGGACGCACGAAGACCCTCGACTGGATCTCGCCGCCGTTGGCGGTGGAAATAAGAAGGCTAGAACCTGTCAAAAATGCATTTTCAGTCATTTTTACAATGTGTCTACTTTGCATTTTGCAGAAACAATACATTGGAAAAATGATGTAAATAAACAGAAGAAGAGACTGAGAGAAGAGCAAAAGAAAGCTTTATTTTTCAAATGTTTTTGTGCACTATGCTTGTCACTTAATTAAAAAAGGAAAAACACTACGTTTTCGCATGTATATCGTGAAAAAAGGAGATATTTCGTGTAAATCAATGAATTTCGTGGAAATTTTCACATTTCGTGGAAAATCGCCCATTCACAATTGCCAGAATTGACTTTCAATTGAATCATGTATGATAAAGAAATTACAAAAAATGGCTGATTTCGTTTTGGCGGTGACAATCGCTTTTCACCATTTTCAGAGTGCTCTACCTATTGCTGTGCTGTTTTTCCGAGTAAGTCGTATGGATTGTCATACCATTCTTTTAGGGATGACACTGGAAACCCATTTCTGTCACGAATTTAATATTTTTCATGTGCACAGACAAAACACATACACACGATGCCAGCTGATCATGGTACACACTCCCAGTTGCCCATCCCGAGAGAATGAACACTGATAAAACCCACCCCCGGCAAACAACTGTGTGAGCATCCACCTTTAGACGTTGTCTTGACTTTTTCTGTTTTTTTTCTTCCAGCTTTCCTCTGATCCACCTTCCGCTTCCTGGAAATCTTCCACAGCAGTACAAGACTAATTTTGCAACCGATGGAAGCTCAACACCAAGCCAACCACCAGAGGTGGGTGGCGGAGGAGGAGGGGGCATGGTGTCACCACCCACATCGTCATCTGGCCCCTCTTCTTCTGCTTCGGATGAACTGGATCAGCAGCAGAGTGACAGTGACAGTGAGAGAAACCTTGATGGACAGATCCCATTTTGGTTTAACAAGCAACAGAAACCGTTTGCCTACATTCAGCAGGTACGTCCACCTGTGTGGCAGTGTCTCCCTCCCTCCTCTCTTCTTCCCTTTCTGTCCCCTCACCCCCGCCCATCCCGTTCCTTCCAACACAACCAACATGCAGCATGATCATAGCGCCAAGCTCTCTTTTCCGTCTTTCAATTTTCAAAAATTGTTCAGCATCCGTCTGCCTTGAGGTGCTCGATGCATGATCTAACTGAAGTCATTTTACTACATTTTTAATTGCACTATTTTTTCCATTCAGATTTGGTCCAGGTTCAATAATTTAAGAGATGTTGTTGTGCATCAATTATTTTTTTGCGCAAACTGATTTTCTACCTCACCAACTCAATTCGACCCCAGAAAAGCATTCCAAAAAATCTGATAGGTAAATTTTTAGCCTCGAGGCATCCATCTCCACACTGATGCAAAATTTAACCTCTGTAGTTTAAAAAATGGCGGAGTAAATAAAACTAAAACAAATCTTCTCACCACTACACTTTTTGGCCCTTCGAGGACCTCACAGACACAAATTTGGAGATAGGAGTTTGATATCAGGTGGGAAGGCCACCTTTTTATTCCTTTACAGCCATAAAAAGTTTCAGAAGTTATATTTACAAAATTAAAAAGTCTATTTCACCGGGAATTGGAAGCAACAATTTCTAAAATAAAACTGAATGGGATTCTCTCATCAAGCTCCTCTGATACCTATCATTGGTAATTGGTATCAATCGGTGGATCATTCATTGCATTCATTGGTTGTTGCTGTTGACTGAGCGCGTTTTGAAAGGTTCCGTTGCCGAAGAAAAAAAAGTGTTATTTTCGTAAATTATTGTTCTCAAATTCCTCTGAACAATGTAAACCTGAGTATTGTGTTTGAATTTACTTTATTTGTTTCAGGTGATTGTTAAGAGTGCTGTTATACCTTGGAGAGATGATCTAATTCCATCTGATGCATTTCATGCTCCTCTTGCCAATGTGTTCCATTTGGTTGAACAGATATCCAACTATCAGGATAACAGCAGGTACGGGTAAGTCAGGGAGAGAAGAGGTCTGTTTGGTTTGACTGAGGGGGAGATCGAGAACCTGGTGGGGTTCTTTTCATTTTTTCGAATGCCGATGGAAGAGCCGGTGAACTTTTTACAAGAAAA
The DNA here is from genome assembly GCA_030068105.1 of Sinentomon sp. SZTP_YWyxl. Classification (NCBI taxonomy): domain Eukaryota; kingdom Metazoa; phylum Arthropoda; class Protura; order Sinentomata; family Sinentomidae; genus Sinentomon; species Sinentomon sp. SZTP_YWyxl. Next base: position 2,122 of record JASGXE010005116.1, on the reverse strand, counting down.
CTGAAGACATTTTACATTTTTGTCATACATTTTGCATTTTTTTACTGAAGACGTTTTACATTTTACATACAAGACATTTTTTACGAGAAAACTGAATGGCTTCAGCCTACCTTATAATTGTTCATAATGATATTGTTGTGGTTGGGGTGGTCTTGTTTCGAGAAACAGATCACCTGAAAACTTGTTACTCATCTCTTGCAATGCACAACTTCATACCAACCAATTATGGCAAACTGTCTACGCACACCATTTTGTGCTTCATTTTTTTGTTCTGTTTATTCTCTGAAGTTTTCACCACCATCATTCAGATTTTTCAATCAAACCAAACAAAATTATCAACCAAATCAAACAAAATGTATCTCAAAATTGGAGGGAAATCATTACCATCGAAGTAAGTCAACACCTTTTAAGGGGAGACTAGCGAAGCTTGTTACGGTTGTGGAGACCCCAGCCAATATTAAACCGGCAGAACTCCACTCATTTCTTTGTTTCCTTTCTACCATTCACACCCTGGTCTTTCTGACACTAATGTCCAACTGGCTGTGTCCATTCCTCATCGACCGTTCGTTCACCACGGCAGGTACTGTCTGTGTCGTGTCTCTTTCTCCCTCCATCTCTTTATCTGTGAAACAGCCATTATTTATTTTGTTCTTATTGAACACTGTTATTTTCAGATCGTTCAGTTTGAATGACGTCTGTTTTCACGTCGAATCAGTTACGGCAACGAATCTTCTGAAAGACAGCAACACTGACCATCATCAATTGAAATTACCTGAATTCAACTGTTTAATCTTATCTCCTGCAAATCTCTGGAAACAAGATCGGGCAGCGTTTCTGGACGACCCCAGTTTCCCTGGGACCATTCTTCATTACAAGGTCAGTGAGAGATCAGCACCTCCTCCCTCTGTCCTTCAGGGGGCCAGCTTTTGTCTGGAAGGACTTGATTGAAACTTAGGCCTGCTGCGTAGATTTCTGTTGATGATGGTTCACAATGACAGTTAGCACTGCTTGATGTGAACACAATCTGACAAATCATCCTCCAAAATCTCCGTAATCAGAAATGTGATTTTGTTTTGTTTTTTGGTAGGTTTTGAGTTCAATCAAAAGTTATTCCAGATGATATTAATTGTCGAGCAATCTTTAATCAATTACAGAAATTTCTGGGGTATTTTTAACGCACATCTTGGAAGTGGCCCCTCCTTTTAAGGCCTATCTTGAGAAAAAAACAAGTAAATTTATGTTCCATGCCGTGGGTGGCCACAATAGTTGTGGAGCATAAACAAAACTGAACTCGAGATGGTAACGAACAAAAACCATTGAACTCAACTTGTAACAAGTCAAGTGCCGTCAAGACATTCACACTCATACTCCTGCAGAGTTCTTAATCAGAGCAATCTCTTAAAATGTCGTTCTTCCGTTTGCATTTTCATGCATTGATATTTTTCTCAGCTCTCTTTTTTATCATTCTCTGGTCGATGTGATTATTCTCAGCTCAAATGGAAACCTCAGATTTTCCATTGACATTGGAATGTTTGGTAAAGAATATCTCACGAGAAATGGCCAATCCTGATAAACACAATCATTGTGCATGTGCTTCAATTGAGAATCATTTGGTGTGTGTGCATGCATTGGAAGAATGTGTGTTTGTGTGATTGGGCACGCACGCACAAGCACACCCTTCTGCAGGTTGGCAGTGGACAATGATGTTGTTGAGACCTTGTTTTTGTTTTTGGACTCACTCTTTGTCTTTCTCATTTCTTGCTCTTATCAAGTCTCTATTTTTGTCTTTCAGGGTTTTGCAAAAGGGAAGACCAGTGTTTCGGATCTTGTTTTCGGAATAAGCTTACGTGACTCTGGGCTAACCAATCATTTGCTGCCTTCAACTGAACGTAAAGTGTTGACCTATGCAGTTACGATCGTTCTCAATAATAATTACACTCATTCGTAAGTTTGCGTGGCTCAAACGTCTGTTTCCTTGCATTTTTTGTTTGTTTTTCCCCTTCCTCTCTTTTCTTCTTTCTTGCCTTTTCAGAAATAGTTTAGTTAATTTCCCTGAATCCAAGTAAAAATATCAACATAGCAACTTGCCAGCAAGAAGAAGTGGCACTTTTGGCAATTGAGT
>JASGXE010005115.1:0-28430 GCA_030068105.1 Sinentomon sp. SZTP_YWyxl | reverse complement strand
AACAATTGAGCAGTTTGGAACAAAACAATCGAAGTTGAACAAAACAAAACAAATGTGGATCAAAAAAATCAAAAGTGCAACAAAACAAATCAAATCAATGAAAACGCAATGAAAAGCCTTCAATGAAAACTCGCGAAAATTCGTGAAGCAAAGGCAGTCATTTGGATAGTAAGGGTCAGCATGTTGAGAATTCTATAAAGCCAACCTTTTTATGAAAAAAAAAACGATTTTGTGGGAGTGGCCAAAATAATGAATCGAAGCATCAAACAGCGAACATAACACTTCCCGCTCCAAATTTCACACTTTATCAGTCTAATGTTGTGAAATGTTCATTCATTCCGAACCTTCTCCTTTTGACACAGAAAGATGAGACTTCACCAGACAACAACGCAAAAAACAAAAGCAACATAAAAAATTTCAACACCAAGATTACTCCGTGACAAAGGTGGATTTGAGCGGTCTAAGCAAATTCACTATTTTTGATGTTTTTAACGGTTTGAAAAACTTAGATGTTTTTAACGGTTTGAAAAACTTAAGTATTGCAGGCGCATTGAGTTTATTCTTGGAAAAGAAGTGAAAATTAAACAAATCTTGGTTGTGATTCTTTTGATGAAACCAAAATTGCAAGACCACATTTCCGCTGTTGGAGGAAACATCTTAAAAATGAAATGATGAACACAACAGAATGGCTGAATGGCACATCTGGCAACAGTCAACCAATTCCATTCCAAATAAATCGTGTACTGATGGGAAGATCTGCAAAGGTACATACAAAAGTTACAAGTTAATGTTAAATCGACAATAAAACTGTTGCAACTTTCTCGTTTCCAGCGAAAAAAGCAGAAAAAGAAATTCGGGGAAACAAATGCGAATAAAAATGCCAAAAATTGCAAGATTCATGTCTGCAAAACAGATCTGCTGAGAAAACAAGTGATTTCAAGTTATCAAATAGGATACAAAGCAAGTCAAAGCTCTCACTCAAAAGGGAATTGAAAACAGGTCAATAGACCTCCAATCTGCAATATCTCTCCTCCAACAATGGGGGATATTTCACACCCCAATTTACCCACTTTTTTAACACTCAAAAGGTCCTTTATTTATCAAGTTGAAGAATAAAAAAAATATAATTTCCTTGACAAAAATCAATCTCACCTGACCGGGTTGGGTTCAGCCAAAGCATTTCCTCACAAGCCTCGGCACTCCTACCAAAAGATAACCTACATCCATGGAGCTGAGCTCGCAAAATGAACGAGATAAAGGCCAAATTAATGGCGGAATGAAACACAAAAAGAAACAGAGCACAAAGGTCACACAGGAACAAGTACAAATACACTGCGACAAAAAAGAAATGATGACCTGATGAACATCAAAAGTCATTATTTTCTTGAGGGCATACAAAAATATATAACTTTAAGAACACGCACTTTCTCTGCATCCGACGACTGTCCAATGCTAAAGACAAAAAATACACCATCATGATATCGGTGCTGAGTTTGAACGAAAGAGGCACCGCTTCCCCTGACCTTTGACACGTACACCAATTCAGAGGTCGGAAGAACAGTCACACAACAATTCTGATTTCAAAAATGTCACCGTTTGAGGATTGATTTGAAGTTGGAGTTGAACGGCTTCAAAATGTTGAGCTCTCCTCTGAAATTAGTCAAAAATAAAAACAAAAACGAAAATTCAATGTCCGTTTTCCAACGAAGGGTTTTGTCAGATTACACAGATCTGTCTGATAAACAATAAAAATGATATCAGAAGCATATGAATGGATGCTACAATCATCTAGCATCCAGTTTTGGCAAACGCATTCGAATCGTTTGGATGGCTTGATGGATTGGCTGATTATTTTCGGTGAACCATTGGATCACAGTAAGCTTTCGAAGTTTTAGCAAGTGATCTGGTATGAGCAGCAATGATTTTCCGTCCACATGGTATTCAAAATCTCCAATTCCTTCAAATCTTCCAATTCCTTGCATGATCTGACCAGCATTTCTACACCAGCATCAGTGGTGCGACTGCCTGCCAGGTTCAGGTTGGTCAGATTTGGGCATCGGCTTGCAATGGTTGAAGCAGCTGCATCTGAGATCTTGCTGTAATTAACCAAAGCCAACGATCGAAGTTGAGAGAAGTCTTGTTTCGACAATAATTGGATCCAGCCCTCTTCATCCACCTCAACTGCATCAGCAATCATCAGTTCGTGAAATGTCCTCTCGCATGGAATGGACATTAGGTGCTCAACTGAGAACTCGTATGTGCCATAAATCTGAAGGATTTTCAACTGGGAAAACTTTCTCAGTGCAAGAAAAAAATCTTGCATAGAAACGTCCATGTTGAAGATAAGAGCCTGCAGTCGGTCTCCGCAAATATCTCCGAGATGCATAAAGAGGTTATCGGAGATTGCCCTGACATCCGAAATGTTGTATATAAATTTTGGGACATCCATATCCACATTTGAAATGTCGTAGTCGAATTTTTTAAAATTGGGAGCAGCTCTAACAATATCCAGCAGATTATCTTCGAGCATGCCAGCTCCATGGAGTCGCAATGTCTCCAAATTGGTCAGCTCTGGTAGTGTTGGTAGTCTTCGCTTCTTCGGTGAAATGCCCACTTCTGACAATTTCAGAACTTTCAAAGATGGCCTCAGAAGCAGATAAACATCATCGACATGAATATCAATTCTGCACTGATCAAATTCCAGAACTTGTAGGTTTTCACACTGCAGAATGTGTGGATGTATTTCTCGGAAGATCCCTTTGGTGGCAAAAATAAGCTCCAATTCCCTTGGATGCGGAACAGCAAACTTCAACAGAGCCACCATGCTCTTGGTGCCTTGATCATCTTGGAAGTTGATACTGAGTCTATGCCATAACTTTGGGGTTTCGCAGACCCGACTCCAACGGGTGCAGACATGTCTGAGATGGAAGTAGAGGTCATTCAGAGAAACGAATGAAAATATGTCAACCAAGACCTCATCTGGTAGATCCGTAATTCCCATGATTTAGTCCACAGATAGAATGTAGCAATGGCGAGGTTGAGGGAAGTCAGAATCTGGAACAGAGTAAGAAGAGAAAATTGTTTAAAACTGAGAAATGTTCCTTGGCCCATATTGTTCCAATACACGTGTGGGAGTTAATCTCTTCTGGAGGGGTAAAATACCCATTTTTCATCAGAAATATCTTATTTTTGTGTGTAATATATTTCAACTGGGGGGGAATTAACCCCCTGGTACTCTCTGCAAATTACGTGTTGTATTATAGCCACAATGGCAATTATAGCTTTATTAAATTTGTAATTTCCCCAGTGGGAAATCAATTCAATTCCTATGTTGGCAGAATCCCGACAATTGAATTCACAAACAACTGAAATGAATCAAACAATTCATTGTCAAAACGGAATTTATTTAAGATGGAGTTTATAGTCAAAATCAAACTGATCACCGAAAAGCCCGTGTCAATCACACAATCCAGAGCAGATCTCTTCTCAGGTGTGTCGAGAGTAGAAAAAAGAGGAAGCACAACGAATTGGTTGTAGTGAGGCGTCCTTCTGTCCCGTAACTCCGAACATTTTTATACACCACGGAATCCACTTCTCCAATGTTGACCGAAGTTAACTCGATTTAACTCACGAGTTAACTTTCCATTCTGTGGTGTTGTGCACATGCCCAAGTGTGCACCAAAGAATGGAGGGATAACTCTCTAACTCGTGAGTCAACTCTCTATTCTCTGGAGTGGGGCACATACCTAGAGTGCACCAAATAACGAATCATTTTTCCTTTACGAATCTTTGCCCAAACTGAAGACCTGACACCGTTGTGCCAAATGTTTTTGCAGGGCTCACCTCAGAAGCCAAGAACACCACTAGAAGCAAGAATCAAAGATTTAATCATTATGACGATGTATGATGAAAGTTTCGCAAAAAAACATTCCTCGTTTGGAGTTTGCGTGACTTTTCGCAAGCATGAATTTTGTGCGCTGCCATGACTATCCTCCAGTATGAATTTTCGTGCTGATTTTGTGTATTGTGGAGAAAGTTACTTCCATAGATTAAGAATATAATTCTTAATCTATGGTTACTTCTTTGATCACTCCTTATCAAGCATTCCAATTGTTTCGAGATTCTTTTCAAGATAAAACCCTGACGAAGAGAAAGCAATGAAGTAGCGTACGTTACAATGGTCACAATGCATCACTGACATGACTTTCCTTTTCAACTTTGGGCACTAGTCTCCACATGAGAATTTTCAAATGCCATTCAGGCAAGCATCATTTTGACGATGTACATTTTGCCACAAGATCATCGAAAAAAACAAAATTTGTTTCTCTGTTCCTGATTTTCGTCAGTGTATAAGTTACTAGTTACTTCTCCATGACTTTTCACCTGCATGAATTTTTAAATGCCATGTAGAGCTTTTAACAGCATGCATAATTGTACAGGTTCGCCAAAATTCTTCAACCACAGGAGAAACTCCAGTGGTCAGGCTAATTCAGGAGCATTTTCAACAGGGTTTGACGCACTTTCACACATACACAACCGTAACATGCTTCGCGGCACGTGATTCCGACACTTTTGGATGGAAGTGTGGGATCAGGATCGGGATTTCTTTTCTGCTCGCCTATTTATACATGCTGCCAGAAGTCTTTGGCCATGGGAAAACTTGAAATTTTCTGTTTGATCACATTTTGTGATCTGAAAGTTTTTCCGCTCAAACCGTGCATGTGAACACTCTATCAGAAATACATGTGCAGATACAGGGTTGCCCAAATGTCTCTGGCCACAGCAAAAATTTAAATTTGCTTTGTTATTTGAGCCATGACTTCTGTGGCCCCCGAGAATTTTAAGAACCGACATTCAGAATGGGATCATGTGCCATCTACAAGAATCCCAGTATAAAATTATCGACCATTGGCAAAATAAAATGTGTAGAATAGATGCAAGAGGGAATCATGCAATGGAAAGCAAAGAGAACAACATAAATGAAGTTTAACAGAGTTAAAGAAGGTCAAATGGCACACCCTCTTCAACTTGTTTCAATATCTCTTGCTGCTTCATCCTCTGTTAGAGAAATGGGTAAGGCCAAAGCCACAAGTGATGTTGATTCAGCTAAAGCAAAAAAGCTGAGGTCACAATTGATACCACAAAGTGACAAAGGGATAAAGAACAAAGTTATACAAGAAACAAAGTGGCTCAACAATAATCATGGCCAATCTAATACAGCTGGGCATTTCAAACAATTTTTTCTCATGCCAACACATTTCATTTCCTAAACCTCTGTCACTGGCAAGGAGTTTTAAGAGAGCTAACCAATGGTCACAGAATAAAGAAAAACGTTCCAGTGCATTTAGTCAGGCGGTGGATTTTTCCACACCATGCACAATCGACCACAGAAGGCTGAATAAACCCGCCAAAAGACTGACATTCATACCCAAGTAACAACCAAAATTGGCACAAATTGCAAATTGTGCAGCAACATGGAACATTGAACAGCCATTGGACATCACTTTCCAAAGTTCAACATCAGAAAGGCAACACAGCACATGCAATATGGCCCGAAATGATGCATGCCTATTGGGGTGTGACTGCTGCAGTATTGGTTTGACGAAATTGGCAACTGATTTCTTGTCAGTACTGCGACAATGGTGCCTCGATAATGGGAATTCAATACTTTGGAATATTGGCCAATGCAGTACAAGCAATATTGGTACCCAATAGCGAGCAAATATCTGATGTGAAACATTGCTCCAATCTTGAGCGTTATCTTACTCGACCAAACCTGCATTTTTATTTATTAATTTATATTCATTAAATTTCAACGTTGGATGAGAAACAATGCTGGCTGAGCCGGTATGCTTCATGAGAAAACGAGTTAGTCGGTTCTCCTCACTTTGAAACGTTCCGTGTTTCACACAAGAAGAATGGAAGTTTTAATTGCTGCTCCTTGTCCGTAAACGATGTGAATTTTGTGAAATGGAATTTCAAACAAATCCTGAAATAAGAGACTCGCTGGCATCCACTGGAATGAGATTGAAACAATTCCTTCGTCTCCAGTTAATTCTTAATTGTTCTCTGTTGTAATCAATGCACAGGGTTGCAAACTCAGCCTCCAGAGGAAAATGGGTCCACCCTCCGTGTAAACAGGCAACATTATATGGTTTGAAATGGGTCATTTTGATGATGAGAGCCCAGAGTCTTCAGCCCGGAAAAAGGACTTCCCACAGTAGAAGCTTCCCATTCATCAATTCAGCATGATTTTCCGTGTAACCCACGGGCTTTTTGAAAGTTGCATTCGATAAATGACTTTCAATGCGAAAAGGAAATCGGAAAAATACATTTTGTTAGGTTAATCTGTGGTCAGCAATAAGCCTAGCAAGTCTTTGTGTTTGTGTGATAATTACAACCGACACAAAAGCTTTGGCATGTTGATTCACATGACCACTTTGCATATGGCCCTAGCCAGGTAATTATTGCACACGAGTACAAACAATAGACCAAGATCACAAAATGTAGCAGGCCTATCTCTTTGGAAAAAACCTAAATCATTTTTGATCAACAACAGAATCCTAGACTAAAAAGCTTAGGTTGGCTTTATTAGATCGTGGAACCATTCAGCCTGAAGGCTTGAGCAAGTAATTGCTAATGAGCTGCAAAAATTACCTGTACAGGGTGCATACCAGATGACAAATTATTTTCTGAATGATCAATTTATTTGTGTCCCCTAGCAGCGGTCAAAGGTATTCAATCTCTGCAAAGTTTACGAAGATCAACTCCTCCATTGATGTCTTCGGGGAATCCGATGAGAGGAGGGTGTTTACAAACGCCACTCTTGGAATGGTCTCATAATGACCCCCTGCCCCCATTGAAAAAGGCCATCCCATTCCATCGGTTATTCGAAACGGTTTGCTTTCTTGCAATGGCAAGTGGAACAAGTTCCAAAAATCGAAATGTGTGCAAGAAAATCAATGCAGTTGTTTGACCATGATTAGAGAGACCACTAAGAAGATACCTAACGAAAGGAAATTCACGATTTCTTGGTGATCCATGCGAGAGTGAGTTACTTTTGGGAGTTATTAGGAGGGCAGGTATCCAATTGGTAATTACAGTGTCAGAAATAGAAGCGGACGGACGGAGTGAGCTTTGCTAATTTTCTGGGTGGTGGGAAGGCTTCACGGGTTTTACGAAACAATGACTAAGACGATTTGCCAAGGCTTGTGTCAGTGTGACCAATCCAACTCCAGGATATGAGGCCACACTAGCCTAATCACTAATCACATTACCTATCTGAAGTGGTCGACAATTTTAAAAAGACTTCATTTCTTGTCCTGTGTTTGCCGACGACAGATCGAAAGATTTTGATCAGATAGCCGCCTTTGAAATTGCAGGTGTCCTAAGAAGTTTTTTGAGTTTGAACTTTCGACTTCAGCCTTGGTTTCATCATGCCGGTAAGAATATCTCAAGAAAATTAGAAAATTCTATCTGTAATGAAAGAAAGAATGTAATGGAATAAAGAATTCATAGAACATTCGATTTTGGGATGAATGTTGTCGTTCAAAATTGTTGTCTCTTGTTCACGTCGTCTGTATTATCTCATTATGACAGTGCATCGTTTAAGTAGAACTGTTCTTGGTGGTTTGTGACTCCATCCATTGTCACATTGTACCTTCCATCAAATTTTTTCCAAAATCATCAAGTTGTAAGCCAATCCCTCTTGTCCTTTGGCAATCATGTTGCAATTTCCTTTTTCTTATGAATTAGCTGGTTTTGTTAATTGTACATGGTTTATTTGTAACATGAATGGTGGTGTTGGTATCTCTCAAAGCAACCGATTTTATGTGTCCGAATAGTGGTCTCGTTTGCACAGAATTAGCGACTTTATCGCCATAACAACTATCATTTTTGATGGCAAAAAAAATTATGGGTGCTTAGCAGTTAAAACATCTCCGCATAAATTTCATTCGTCTATTTCATAGATCATGGACTACGTCCTCAGCTGCCTTTTTCCTTGTCGGTCCTGCTTCAATGACGATTGCCATTGTGGGAAGAAACTGGGTGAGTCAGGCCCCGTTACCACCATTCAGGAACCAACTTCAACAGCCCACACAATAGGTAACAGAGTGAAGGACACTGTCGAGCGCATCACGCAGACGAATGGGGATACAGAGGGATCATCCATAGTCCACAACATTGGACAAGAAGTGAAGGACACTGTCGAGCGCATCACGCAGACGAACGGGGATACAGAGGGATCATCCATAGTCCACAACATTGGAGAAGAAGTGAAGGACACTGTCGAGCGCATCACGCAGTCGAACGGGGATGGAGACGGACCTTTGGCAGCTCACAACATTGGGGATACAGTGAAGGATATCTTAAGCCGCATCACGCAGAGGCAGGAGGGGGATGCAGACTCTGGCCATCCGATAAAGTTACCGGACGCTATCCCAGTTGATACATCGTCTGAAGGAAAGTTGCAGCGTTTGGAAAATGCAATATGGAATTATCACAACGCAGTGTCGACAAAAACAACAGAATTGGTTAACAGTGTTGGGGATGCAATGAAGGTGGCAAACGCCTTCCACGAGTTGACAACACTAGAGAATGGCCTTCGTACTGACCTCACTGATTTGTAAGTCAAATGGAACACGCATCCGAGTCAGCACAAGTCAGCATGCCACACCGAGTCAATTGTCTGAAATCCAATTGAACACTGTGAGAATGGAAGGGCATATGGCGAGAAGTCGTGTAGGCCTAAATGTTTAACAAGACCATGGTTTCTGGAAATACTAAAATCTGTCAACATTCTTAATATTGACTGGTGCAAAGTGATGTGGCATGTTAAACATGTTTGCCAGTGGTAAAATCATCCACGATAATTGAATCCATGTTCTTCGTTTTGAATTCCACGTTTAAAATACTCGATTTTTTTAAAAAGGGCAAAAATACCAATCGATTCATGCAAACAATGCGATTTAGACATGATGCAGTCGATGCAGAGCCTGTTTAAACAAGTATGGAATGATTTGTGCTGTGGTCGTGAGAATCAGAGATGGCGACAGTTATCACTCCCCCTTTAAAGATGGTGCTGGCTGTATATTGCTGCAAAGCACTGAAGAGTTGGGCCTTTCGACAAAACACGAAACATTGGACCACAATTCACAATTTAACACCGAAATGCATGGATTTCCGGCATGATGCATGTTTGGCAATGAGTTGAGAAAAATTCCGCACGACTCTCCCATGAGTCTAACCAGTGCCCAAGGTCGAGTCACCGCACGAGAAAAACTCACAATTCCTCAATTGTTCTGGATCACTTGATGAGGATCCGCAATGGAAACGTTTCGCATTGTCTGTTTTCAAAACAACCTGCACAAGCACGGAAGAAAAAGCTAAAATTTTCAACACTATCAAAATGGATAGGTCCCATTTTTCTATCACGACTATTTTCTCGTTTCAGGGGCTTTTCTGGTGTGGAAGAAATAATGGAGCAGGTGGATGTAGCAGAGAAGACCATTCACGGCCAGGCAATACAGTCTGTTCTGCAACAGCAAATGTTCAGTGCATGAACAGCGGCAAGAAATGGAGTGATGATCCAGATATAATTTTTGTTTCTTGATTCCTACACCTACACTTGGCTTTGTCAACAATCCTTTTTTTGTTTTGGCCAATTATCTACGAATACTTATGTCTGTCATTGTTTTTGCACGTGCTCCTGTCCCTGTGCAAAAACAGGGTATCATCCATCATCGTAGTGTAAGCCATCTCTGGTCCTGAAATCCCATTTTCTTAATTTTTTATATATCTTATCTCACATGTATCTTTTTTGTTTATCTTATTCATTAATGAGATATTTTTTCTCATTTATTTATCTTTTTCTGGTCTTTGTTTGAGATATTCACAATTATATCTCAATCTGTTTTAATTGCAACGATATGAAATTACAATGAAATCACAAAGAAATTACAACGACAATAGCACTTCCATCTTGAACTTGGGTCTTTTTTCTTTGATTCATTTGTTCTTTGCCAAAATGGTGGGACATGACTTCCTGTCGTGTCCCAAAGACAAAAATACACCATCAATAATGTCAGTGCTGTGTTTGAAACCGAGAGGAACTGCTTCCCCTGACCTTTGACATGTGCACCAACTCAGAGGTCATCATAGCTGAGATGATCGGAGGAATTGTCATGCAACAACATAGATTTCAAAAATGTCACCGTTTGGGGATTGATTTAAACTTGGAATTGAACGGCTTCAAAATGTTGAGCTCTCCTCTGAAATACGTTAAAACAAAAACGAAAAATCAGCGTCCGTTTTCCAAGGAGGGGTTTTCTCAGACTGCACAGATCTGTCCAGGTTCACAGATAAACCTCCACCAAGGTTTCTTATACAGCCGCTGCTGTCCATATCATTGCATCCAGTAAGATTCACAGAAATCCACTTATTTTTTCAGTGCCTCGAATTTGCTCATTTTCTCAAACAATAAAATTCAAAACAAATCTTCACCGAAACCGATGGCACCTTTTCAACTGAAAATTGTCCCCAGAAGCAAAATGCTGTCACAATTCGTCAAGAAACCACCTGCTCTGGTCCTTTGAGAAAGGTGGAATTCCATTCCCCGTTGTTCCAGTTGAAAATTTGAGCATAATTTTGCAACGATGCATGCCAGAGTGTCGGATGAGGCAGGCATTGCAGTTTTAGGGCACAGAGCCCCCAAAATCGACTGATGTCACCTTTTATTGCAAAAGTGTTTAGAAATCAGACAGGGGGCTCCAAAGTTGGATCAATATTGATGATCTGGATGTCTCTGCCCTTTGGATAAAATATGCCGTCAGGTGCAGTTCAGTTCTCTGATGCTGTCAAAGCCAGGCAACGAACTCCAAATAAAACTCACAAGATCCTGCTTTGGCACCAGATAACATCTTTTTGCATTAGTGAATGGGAAAAGGAGATTGATTTGAAAGGAGAAAAGTGACAACAGATTTTGATGTTAAGGATGGGCCAGATATTGGTGCACAACTTTCCAGCAAGTTGGCGATTTGCAGACACAACCCTCCACGACGTCGGAAGTGGCATGTCTGGGGTTGGGGCAGCATCCGAGTGCAGCTCCAAGGGGCACAGGCCTGGCAGGGGGATTGGGACATGAGAGAGTGCCCCAGATGTTGAAGAAACATTGATTGAAATTTTAGGTTCATTTTGGTGTAAAATTGAAGTTTTTTTAATCAAATTTTGCAAAAAGGACATTTTTCAAAGGGAAGGGGAAGTTTCTTCTGTGCCTCGTGCCTGCGGATGACCAACTGCTACAGCAGAACATTTTGTACTGCAATCCATTACGCAAAATGAGTGACTGAAAATATTTCTGCCCAGAAGTTTTCAACATGGAACAACTGTAGCCAAACGAAGAGTTTGTGCCCAAAAGAGAGGAAAGAACAGACTCAATGAACAGCTAACTGAAGTCTGTTGGTTTGCCTTGGTTGGGTCGATGCCAATTTGTTCAACAATCCTCTCCTTTCCTTCTCGGTTTCTGCATGATTTTGCAGTGGAAATATTTAAGAGGTTGTGGGAAGTTCAACTTCAAAGATATTTCAATTTGCTGATCGATGAGTCCCAATAAGTGGGGATACGAATTACGGTTTTTTCTCTGAGACCAATTTTTTCCACCATCACTGTTCTGCACCTCTTGTGGCCCTGAAAAAAAAAAGCAGAATGTTGAAGTCGCAGCAGATATAATTTGTTTTTAACCTCAGGGGGCCAAAAACAGAAAAGTTCAACAGCTGCACAGAGGAACATAATCTCTCTATTTCTGCCCACAAATGTTTGATTTGGAAAATTATGATTTGAGGAGTTTCCACAAATTAGGATCGCCAGCAAACAATGCATCAGCTGGTGGAGAGTTGCGACATTTCTGGGAGATGTGGCAAATCGTGGGGTTGGTTAGGGCGTGCACCTCACGTCTGAAAACCTTCTCTCAAAAGTTTCTCTGTAAAATTTTCACTTGCATTTTTTGTAGAAAAGTGTTGACCAAAGAAGAAATATAAAAAGAGGGTGCCTCGCTACTGGAAGAAGGCACAACAGTCATGAAATTTGTCCACGCTTGGGCCGCATATTGATACGTATCAATTGATAACATGTGGACTAAAATTCTCATGCTATCTCCACTGCAGAGCAACGAATTTCAGTCCCCTCCATTTCATTGTGGAAGTACACAGGAGAAAAAATAAGAAAGCTTTGTAGATAGAAAAAAAACCAAAAGGAATGGTACAGAAAACAACCAAAATCAGGGGTAAAATAGAAAAGGCATGTTTTGGCTGGAAATGAGAAGCTGCATGAAAAAAGCAATTGTGGCACCGCTGCCTGAAGAATCAATCTGTCAAGCTTCCTGCTGAAGTTTTGAAAGGGGGTAAACATATACCCCAGAACTTTGGACATTTACACGGGAGTTAGATGGAATTACCTGAGTGGATTTTGGATCTGGGTTTTCCCAATCGGCTATGTCAACAATTTTCCAAACATCTTTTCCAAAAGAGTCCGAAACATATCTGCGCAAAACGCTTCTTATCAGCATAAGAATGCTAAAATCAGTTTGTCAGTACCGACCACTGTCAACAAACTTACCCAGATTAAATTCCACAACGTCCCACGGAATCATTCAACATCCAGTTTTGGCAAACGTGAACGAACAATCTGCATGACTTGTAGGATTTGGCACCTCTCTTCGATTCTGGGAAACGAAGGGATCACAGTAAGCTTTCGAAGTTTTGGCAAGTGATCTGGTATGAGCAGCAATGGCTTTCCGTCAAACGGTTTTAAGAAATTTCGAATTTCACAGAGATTCAAAACTTTCAATTCCTTGCATGATTTGACAAGCATTTCTACACCAACGTCAGTGATGCCACTGTAGGCCAGGTTCAGGTTGGTCAGATTTTGGCATCGGCTTGCTATAATCGAAGCTGCTGCATCGGAGATCTTGCTACAACGAACCAAAACCAAGGACCGAAGTTGAGAGAAGTCGTGTTTCGAAAAAAATTGGGTCCAAGCCTGTTCACCCATCTCAACACAAACAATCGCTAGTTCGTGAAATCTCCTCTCGCATGGAATAGACATTAGGTGCCAAGGGGAGATCTGATATTCTCCATAAATGCGAAGGATTTTCAACTGGGAAAACTTTCTTAGTGCAAGAAAAAAGTCTTCCATAGAAACGTTGATGTTGGACAGAAACGTGCTGCAAAGAACGTACTGGAGAGAAACGTTGAAGGTCAGAGCCTCCAGTCGGTCCCCGCAAGCATCTCCGAGATGCGTAAAGAGGTCTTCGGAGATTGTCTTGACATCCGAACTGTTATATATACATTTTGGGACATCCTCATCCACATTTTCAATGTAATCAAATTTTTTAAAATTGGGGGCAGCTCTAACTATATACAGCAGATTATCTTTGAGCATCCCAGCTCCATGGAGTCGCAATGTCTCCAAATTGGTCAGCTCTGGTAGCGTTGGTAGTCTTCGTTTCTTAGGTTTAAGGCCCACTCTTCCCAATTTCAGAACTTTCAAAGATGGCCTTAGAAGCAGATAAAACTCATCGACATGAATGTTAAAACTGCATTCGTCAAATTCCAGAACCTGTAGGTTTTCACACTGCAGAATGTGTGGATGTATTTCTCTGAAGATCCTTTTGGTGGCAAAAATGAGCTCCAATTCTCTTGGATGTGGAACTGCGAACTTCAGCAGAGCTACCATGCTTTTGGTACTCCAATCCTCTAGAAAGTTGATGCTGAGTTGACGCCATAAACTGGGGGTTTCAGAGACCCGGCTCCAACGTGTGCAGACATGCCTGAGATTCATATAGAGATCGCTCTGAGGAACAAAGGAAAATATGACTGCCAGGAGCTCATCTGGTAGATCTGTAATTCCCATAATTTGGGCCACAGACAGATTTGACAGAATGTGGGAACAACCACCAAGGCAGCTGAAAATCTAGAGCAGTCAGAATAAATTGATTTTTGACTGAGAAGCGATCTAGTATCAATATGTTTCAAAAGAATGCAGAAGTCCCATGACAATCCACTAGCAATTAAGGTTTTATCCAATTTAAATTTCTCCAGTGTGAGAATATGACAAAATCATAAAAATGTTTACTTTTAAGCCAATATTAATTCGGAAAATTTTAATAATTTCGAAGGTAAAAAAGTGCTATTTTGTCGAATTTGGAAAGTTTATTGTTGGAGAGTCAATCTCAAATGGAGGGGTAAGATACCCATATTTACATATCAGAAATGCCCCATTTTATGATCGATCGTTTTCAAATTGGGGGTAACACCTCCGTACCCTCTGCAAATCACGCTCTGTATTGCAGCACAACAATTAAGGTTTTACCAATTACCAATTTCCCCAGAGGGAAAGCATGAAAAAAACTTAAAATGTGTCCTCATGAAGCCTGTTTCAATGTGATAATTTCGATGTCACCAGAGCTGTTTATTTTCTTAGGCAACAGTTGCTGGTAATTGGGAATAAATTGGGGTAAAAAAATTTACACTTTAAATCAATTCTCATGCCATCTGAATGCCGACACTCATCATCATAATGAACTGAAATAAATCCAACAAATCATCCTCAAAACTGATTTTTATCTAAGACGGAGGTACGAATAACAGTCAAAATCAAACTGACCTCTGAAGAGCCTGTCAGTCAATTTACCCAGCAGCAGATTATTGTTTTGTCTTTTGCAGACGCGAATGCGTCGTCTGCTAAGACAAAATGTTATTTTTACACAGAAACTGAAAACACAAGCCCTGTTTTAAATCGTCGATTTTCGTTGCAAATCAATAACTCAAAAAGTTTTCAACGGATTTAGCCCAAATTTGGAATTTTTCTATCATTTACGGAAACGAAGAGCTGATTAATTTTTCTCTGCGATCGGTGAAAAAATGTGAAAATTTTATTCTATACGATTGTACAGTTTTATATAGACTTTGTGCTTTGCAAGATGATAACTCGGAACAATGATCAAAAATTGAATCAAATTGCGATTTTTCTGTTATTATGAAACCTCTGATTGATTTTTTCTGTTCCGTCGGTTTTTAAATGCAAGCATCTTGTTCCATGCAATTATCCTACACTGCCTCTCCATCTGGTACTTCTTATATCGCTCACTGCCTTCTTCAAAGCCGTCAAATTCATCGACTTGCGAATGGATAACGCTCTTTTTGAGCATTTTAATCATCTAGCAACTCATCATTGCGAAAAATAAAAAGACGATCACGGAAAATGGTAGCAACTCTTCAAAAAGAGGAAGCAATTCGACCACTCATTTCGGATTTATTCTGGCATCTTTTCACATTATCCGTCGGTCGCAAAACAAATAAAACGGTTTCCATGGCAACGTCAACCGGGTTTTCGACCTGAATCAAAGCTTCCGAAATTCTGCCGCCCTTCACCATCAGACAGATTTTCCATTACCTTACACTCAGATTCAAAACAGCAGCCAATTTGATGGGTAGATTGGTGTTGTGAAACTTTAATTTCTATCCACAACGCTCTTCCTTTTTCATTGCTGGGAAGCGTTCATCCATCTGATAAATTGACAGCTGTGCTAAAGCGCTAATGGGAGTGGAAATTAGGTATACGGCTGTTCTCGTATATGTTACTTATCACTGCTACTCAAGAGGGTAGGTCACCTCTAGCCTTCTACCAAGGCAACCCCTGACCTTTTTCCAATGGTACCCCTCTACAAAAACTATAAAACTGGCTGACCCGTAAGCCATTGCCTCGTGTTTTACCTAATGCGCTTCATGTGAATGTAGAAAACTTACGCGCAGCACACGTGTGTATTTTTGTTGTCCTTGAATACATTGCAATCATTTTTTAGGGATTTCTCAAACAGGCGTTCTGTATAGTTTCTATGCCTTCCCAGGAATTTTGGATCCCCACTGCTTCTCCCTCGACACCCTGTCATATAACAGTTTGCGTGCAAAGAGCAGACGGGACAGAAACTGCAGTTCAAATGACATACGTTTTTAGTTGAAAACTTCCAACATATATTTTTCGAAACCCAATCATCATCAGATATTGCTTACCGTTTTCATCGCACCAAATTTGACATGAATCACTCTCCTCACCACGTATTTCATATACAGGGTTTCCGAAAAGTTACTTGACAACCCCGGAAAAGTGCATAGCAGTTTTGAAGAAACTGTGGAAGTTTGGAGCGGAATTTGTTCCAATTCGAAGTGAAAACACCTGCAGCAGGCACCCTGCCAAATCTGAACCTGAAATCTGTAGAAATAGCCCCACTTGAAAAGATTGAAAACGCAAATAGCAGGGGTTGTCGAGTGACTTTTGGGAAACGGTGTTCAGTATTCCACACATGGGCACTTTTTCATTTGATCTGGTTATGTAGTTTTTAGAATTGTACTGGAAATCACTTCCAGTTACTACACTGCAAAAGAAAAAACCATGGCTTCCCTGGAAGCAGACCTTTTAATCTTGTTTCTTCTGAAGCGAGTAAAGAGTGGTGGAAAAAGAAAGTGGAAGGAATTGGCTGTGCCGAGAAAAATACAGTGTTCAACTCACGTACGTTGTACAACATGCTCCTCATTCTATTTGCAGAAAAAACTGAAAAACCCTATTTCACTTTTCGATTTAAAAGTGAAGCGAACTCTGGTTTCTGTGCCGATTTGACAGTGCTGATTTCTGACCGGTTTTTCTTTTTGAGCGAATTCTCGCTCCTCTAGGAGCATGCTTCGAAACATTCTCAGTATGCTTCAAAACATTCTCAGTAATTTGGAACGGTTGAACGAAGAAAAATCCAAAGACAAATGTGATTTTTCTTCGTTTTCTCTCATTTCCAAGAGGAAATTTCAAAAATTGAAATAAGACTGCCGAGCAGCACTGAATTCAATGTCTAAACGCCAGATGTTATTTGGCACCAAGCTTGCCTCACTGGCCACTCATCAGTCATCCTCATCCAGCTGGAGTTGAATGAGGCTTTCCGGTATCGCTCCAGCATTTAGACAGGCTGCGTCGGGCTTCTCACCTTTGTGCAGATGATGATTTCCTTGCACTTGGCACAATATGCAAGGTCATCTGCACAAAAGTGAGAAGTCCGATGCAGCCTGCCTAAACGCTGGAGCGCCATACCCGGAAGCCTCATGCAACTCCAGCTGGGTGAAAGATGAGTGCTCCAGTGAGGCAAGGTTAGCACCAAAGAACATTTTTGGTTTATAATTTTGATTTCCAACAGCGGACGACATTAACTTCGTCTACAATTGACATTGTCATGAACGCCGGAAGACCGGTAAAAATTGTAGTTGTTGTGTACACTGAAAGACCGGCAAAGATCTTGAAGCCTGAAGTCCGCAGTCACCAGCAGTTGCTAATTAAAGAAGTGAACTTGATTTCATTCTAAGCATTGTCTTTGTGAATCACTCATGAAGTGTGATGTTGTTGGTGATGATACGAGGGAATGGCAACAATTTCAATTGCACTTCAAGAAGGTACAGTCCAAAAAACCCAGGACTGCACACGAGACAAAATGCCAGGCATTTTGTCTATGCCAGGCATTTTGTCACATGCAAAAATTTTTGTCTCAAAATATTTTTCAATTTTTTGAATTTTTTTTTTCATTTTTTTTTCAAATGTTTTTTTTTCAAAAAAAAAAAAACATTCTGGAAGCAATCTCCAACCACCTTTTCCAAGCGGACTCTGGTGTCCTGAGAAAAATCACACAGTTTTCCCAAACCGAAGACCTGACGCTGTCGTACCAAAAGAAGAAGGCCAGAACACAACTGAAAGCAGAATAAAAATGCTAGTCGTTATGAGAATGTGAGATGTAAATTATGCAAAAATGAGCTTGCATGACTTTCCTTCAGTGCGAATTTTACAAGCTTTTATGAGACTTCTTTCCTCCAATATGAATTTTGATGCTGAGAAAAGGTGATGGTTCAATCTGGATTGCTTCGTCAAGAAAGGTAGTTTTTCGAAAACTTTCTTTCAAGCATTCTTGGATGGTTTCGAGGTTCGCTTTAAGATGAACCTTTGACAGAGAATGCAATGAACTATCACATGTAACTGGAGCCACAATGCATCTGCCAGATCACCTTTCTTTTCAACTTTGAGCACTTGTCTTGCACCATGTGAGAATTTTCAAATGCTATCCAGGCAAGCATAATTTTGACCATGCATTTTCACATCATCAGAAGAACTAAAAGACACTTTCAAAGATGGTCTTAGAAATGAATGAAAATCGTCAGTTTGAATGTCAATTCTGCAATTCCTCAATTCCAGAACCTGTAGGTTTTCACACCGCGGAATGTGCGGCTGGATTTTAGCATAGATCCTTTTGGTGGCACAAATAAATCTCAGTTCTCTTGGATGTGGGGGAGCAAACTCAAAACAAAGCAAGTCTTTTGTCATTCCGATCCGCTTCAAAGTTGATGCTGATTCTTTCCGAAACTTGGGATTTTCTGTGACGCGACACCAAAGGGTGCAGACGTGCCTTCGACGGAAGTAGTGGCATTCTAGGTAACGAATGCCACTACTTATTAAAATGATTGTCAGGAGCTCATCAGGCAAATCCGAAATCACTGTCTTTTTTGCAGTAAAATGATAACTTGAGCAGGATGTTGGAAAAGTGAGGAATCAAGAACACAAGCGTTTGCAGGAAAGACAATTGTAAACGGAGAATATCGCCAAGACAAAAAAATGTCTCATTGACAATGAAAACTTTAATTTTTATTGCACATTATTTCCATCGAAAAGGTACTTTATTTTTGTGCTTTCGAAAGATTCAAGGTCGTTCGTTGCATTCGACAGGAGAAAATCGAACACAGTGCTGTCACCAAGTCTTTTTTCGTTGGAAAGGCAAAAAAGAAGAGATCTTGCATCATGACAATGCACAAGCACGCAACAGCGCAGACCGTTGAACAAAGAGACTGCATTTCTTTCCTCGCCTTTGCCTATTCTGCCCCTGTTCTGGACATTGACAAGGGCATAATTTTAGATTTTGCGGGGGGGGGCACTTCTCTGGGAAGGATCTGTCATCCCAGTTGAGGTTTTGCGGGGCAGAGTACCCTGTATTTGAGGTTGGGGGTGGAGCCCCAACGGAGATCCAAGTGACAGAGTCCAGGTGGTGCAATATTAGTGTTATGGAGGGTAAATTTCCAATCAGGGCGAGAAAACAACACAAGCCTGGGATCAGGGGTCAAACAAACCGCTGCGGGGGTATTTCCCGGCAGGGGACAATTGCACCTCCAGCTCGGAAAACGCCTAACTTACAGGTCCCCAGAAGCAAGATCATGTACACAACTCTCTGAAGAGCAGAGGTGAAGTGGATGTCAGTAACCATCGCACACCCTGTATGGTCGACAAATTCACTGAGGAAATGCACTTTTGGGACACCACGAAAGAAGGGCTGTGAGTTGCAGTGCAAGTGGCATCATTAAAAATCATAGCCACGACAGGAAACAGGCAAAGAATGAAGCAACAAAGCATGTTGAATGAGTACTTGTTTTCTCTGACGAAAATATGAACAAATGGAGTTTGGTGTCTTTGGCTCATTGTGTGAAAAGTGGTCACAGGAACCAGTGGTTTCCAGATCCCAAGGGGTTGGCGTTACCACCGTTTCAGAACGAAAGTTTCGTTCCTTTTTCAAACGTGGTTCAATGGACCCAGGATTGTGCCTGTTCGAGGAAAAGACAGAAGGCAGAATGTGCTGTCATCCTTGCAGGATGCAGACCAACAGCGACTTGTTAGCAGAGCATGTGGTGTAGCAATGTGTTGTCCTCTGAGGTCGGGTGAGCAAACTGCAGAGAGTCAGCGCTGAGTGTTGTTGTTGCGTCGTCGACCGGATACTCATCACTTGGGATAAGGAAACGACTGGTCCCAGTTACCACTTTCACACAAAATATGATAATTGTGAAGGGAATGTCTTTAAATGCAGGACTGCAAATTCGGTTTCAAGCAGAGGCTAAACATGACGTTATTACAGCATTTACGCAATTTTAAAGCAAATGGAGAATGTAACTCCCTCAGTCCAATAAGCCGTTAAATAGAAGTCGATTGCCTCATGAAAATCATGACTTTTCCTCATTGCATCACAACATCGACTCATCATCTTTGATCCTTTTGGAATGATGAGAGCCGAAAATGCGGTTGAGCCAGGAAAAGGACAGTTCCAGGACGGTGGACCGAAGGATCAAAGATAATGCTGAGTCAATCTCAAACTAAGCTATCTCCACACAATTGAGAAATGTGTTTTGTCGCAGTAAAAAAGGGTGCAGACTTCATTTGCCTGAATCATACTCGTAGAATTTCACATTCTGTTTTTGTGCTGATGACAATGGAATGCAACAACTTGTTACATATTCAGTCACGTGATCATGGTAACAACATGTTTCAGGACTCTTGAAAAAAAGCTTATGAGGGCACATAATCACGCGTCTTCAGGAAAAACACCTTGGCAGTTTTTTTAAGAGATAGGTGAATCTTCTTTTTTTGTGCAAAAATTTGTCAAACGTGATAGACATCTCCATAAAAAGTGGCAAAAAATCATAGCCACCTTAAAATAAGTAATCCAGGACAAAGTAGAAATATTTGGATTAAACCAAGTGGTTTGGACGAGTGCTTTCTTGTCACATAGGAAGGTTTAAAAATGCAACGGCACAAGAAATTTAGTTTTTCACTTTTTCCAGTTTAAACTTTTTAGCACCCACCTCCACAAATTGGGGGATTTGTTCAAGCAGACTATTCAGACAACAGAACAAAGTACAGAAAAACAGCAGACTATTTTTGAAAAAATTAATCCACTTGTAAATGTTCAAAAAATGAAGATATAAAAGTATTTGATTCCGATGAGTCCGGTCGACAAAACGGATATGAACAAAATGCAAGACCGCACGATTTATCGATGCAAGAACAAAATCCAAGAACCCAAATCATTCCTGTCTGAATTCATCGTCTGAGGCATCTATCTTCAGACAAATGACCGAATCCTCGATGACCATTAGAGAAGTTCATTAAAGAAAATTAAAGAAGGGTACACAATATGGAACACATTTGCGTGATTTCAAATAGATTTATTCGAAATAAAAGGTAGGAACAAGTTTGTATTGAGAATGATAAGGTGAGAGGAATTTCAAACCCGCAAGGAACTGAACAAGTCACTTTGCTGTGATCAGATATTTCCTTG
This sequence comes from Sinentomon sp. SZTP_YWyxl, assembly GCA_030068105.1. Classification (NCBI taxonomy): domain Eukaryota; kingdom Metazoa; phylum Arthropoda; class Protura; order Sinentomata; family Sinentomidae; genus Sinentomon; species Sinentomon sp. SZTP_YWyxl. The sequence goes on along the minus strand of JASGXE010005115.1, from coordinate 7,252 downwards.
CTTTTTTCAAAGTGACTGTGAGGGAAAGCCAATTGCCTACTTAAAATATCAAAAACAACGCCCTCTGGATATGGCAATGTCCCCAGTCAGCTCAAAAATGGCAAAAACAAAGCTCTACGAATATCGCAATGATCCTACCATCAAGAATGGCAAAAACAACACACTCTGAATACGGAAATGTTCCCACCTTAAAAATGTGAAGTAACTTTAGCATTTTTCCTGGATATGGTCAAAACATGTTTGGCGTGAGACTGGGCAAAGTCCGCCATGTCCCAAAAAGTCATCCAGTCCAAGTGGTTCCGCCACTCATTCCCTTATAGTCTTGGCCTAAAATAGCCTTAGCCTATATTAGCCATAGTCTATAAAAGCCTGAGCCGTATATGTCATTGTAGTGTTATCTTTAGCTAAGAAAGAGTACTAAAAAGTGTCAGTTTTCACACACGAGATGATTCAGTGGTTTCCTGTGCTAGAAATCATTCCAAGAATGATTTTGAGAAGGAAGCTTCCACTGTCTTTCCACCAGCTGAACTGCCGAATGGCAAGGTTTTGAAGGCATAAACAAACCGCATTTTTTGCGCACAGACGAATGATGCTGGAAAGAATCTCATTTTGAATACAACTTTACAGCCCAGAATCCCAAACTGGTCGCGCAAGGTGAATTCCACTTCTTTATGGTCTTGCCCAGCCTTTTCGCCGAAGGGTTGCCCCACAGCCGTGTATGTAAAACAGTTAGGCATTTTAAATGGGAAACACCGATTCGGGAATGTGGGCTTAATAAATCCGCCATTTTGTTGTCTTTCATGGAATCCAAAGCGACGTTTTTGGAATCCATTCACTCGCGGATTTCTCTCTGTATCTTGGAACGTTATCATCCGATTTGAACAAGGTTGGGGTATTGGAAAGAGAACGAAACAGGCTTTATATTTTCTCTGAAGAAAATTTGAAACGGTTGGCAAACAGACGCGCAATCGCATTGTGAATCCAAATTGAACTTTTTCCACGTGAAAAAGTATCGGCCGTTTTTTCGTGGTTTATGGGATCCCCGACACCGAATACCAAAGTGTTTGGTATGTTCTTAAAACGCATTTTATGCTCAACAATAAAGTCCACGATGGCACCCACCTAGCTGGTTCGAGTGTCGAGCTCTTGGCCAAAGAGTCGCCAAACCCACGGTCAAGACTCTCCTCATTTTACTACTTCAATCGGCTTCACAGCGAGACTGTGCAAAAATTTGCAGACCGTTTGATTTCTGCTTACCAGGAAAGAAGCCCGAATTTGTCCCCTTTCTGAAAACCCCGAACATATTGAAATCGGATGAAAACTTTCAGAGATATGCCAAGAAGTCTTCATGCGCGTGCGAAGAAGAATTTTGTCCGCTGACGCGACCAAAAGGCAACAATTTTGCTTGCTCTCTCCCGATTTATCTCCACCCCTCACCCGTTTCAAAATTACCATGGGAATTCCTAACTGTAGTCTATACAAGGCTGTGGGTTGCCCCACCCTTTTCTTCCAGATAAGCGCCCGCTAATACCCATCCAAAACTTGCTCACAATTCACACCAGCACAAGATGATGACAAGAGAAACCTGTAAATAGCTTAGACATACATGGTGTGTTGAAAAAACATATGGCAAATTTATTGATTCAGACTCTGGCTTCCTGGTACACACGACAAATGAGAAAGAGAAGGCGGAATTTCGAACAAGAGTCCTCCTGAGGGTGCACTGATAATGAGCAGGGGCACTGATGTCATTGATCGCACTTTTTCACGTCGCATGATCCTCAACACAGTGTGACTCAGCCATGCATCAATCTGAAAAAGTTGAAAACAGCATATTCAATAGGAGATTCCCAAAAATGCGATTTCACTCGGCTTTGCCAAGACAGGACACATCTCATTCTTTGTGAAACAAATGATGTCGGCGCCACCAAGGATGGATGGAAGCGAATTACTGGTGATAAATGAGAAAAATTGAGCCTATTTCAGAGATCGGAATGTTCTCAACCCTTTGACGATCCCTCAGATCATCCCTGAAACAACAGGGGTGTTTACTGAAACAAAACAACTCTCGCTCTTTCGACACACAGATTGATAACCATTTTCATTGCAGTCCCACAATGAAAACCTTGCAGCACCGTAATGTGTAACATTGTGTGCAAGTCCACTTTTCTTTTTTATCAGCTTAATGCAAGGAGAGCTATTCTGTTGCTGCCAATCATTCAACCAATCATTCTTGTCAATTTGCAATCAGTAACAACCCTCCAGAAATCATGCACGACAGTCTTTCCAACAAATGCTGCAACACAACAACAAGCTACCCGGCGTTGACAGAAACCGATTTTCCCATCGCAATTACCGTGAATCGAAACAATGGAATTTTTTGTAAATCTACACAAGTTTTACCTGGCTGGCCCAGAATTCGATGTCCAAAAAAAAAAGACACTGATACGGAGAGGTGTTCCTCTCAAAGGTGACCCACAATTGCTCCAATCAGCATCGGATAAATGGAACGCCCATTCATCGAGCGAGCCCATTTGATTAAGAAAAGTGGTTGAGAACATCATATCGGGCACTACTTTAAACCACCATTTTAATTGCCCACGTAAAGTTCGATCCTTGAAGCATCAACTTCAACGAAGATAGACAGTTCTCTTTGTTCGACGTCGAAGTTCTGAGAGAAACTGGCATGCGGATTGCAGAGATTGTCATTCGTCGGACTGTCCTACGGAGTGCAGTGGTGTTTTCAGCAGGGACAGAGGGAACGACCGCCCACCTTGTAGAGAAAAATATTGATTTTTTCCTGCTTTTTTTTTTTTTTGAAAACTCATAATTTCGCACCAAAACAAACCCAAAAATTTCAAAAGTTCGTGTCTACTGTCAGATTTCATTCCCCAGATCCTTTCCAAGGGGTTATGCCCCATGGAATCCGGCTGTGGCTTTGCCCAAGACCCCCTTTCTGTGAGGACTTACATGCCGCCCCCGAAGATGGGGCATTTTGCTGACAGGGACATAGCAGCACGCACAAAGAATGATAGGACATATGACAGTTCTGCCCCTGAAATGCATTGGAAATTTCAGTGCAAAGACACCAGAGCAATGGAAATTACAAAAGAAAAGATTCCAGTGAAATTCTCCTCCAAAATTCCAACTTTTTAAAATTTCACAAAATTGCAGACATGTCCCATTTTTGGGGTTATGCCCGTTTCATGGGGGACAATGAACGATGGTCCGTCATGGCATGTGTCTGCCATTACAGTTAAATGAAGGGACCCCATGTATCAATGCATTTTCCTTTTGTCAAGATTTGTTAACACGAAAAAAAAGTTTCGTATTTTTCAGATCTGAAGACAATTATTTAGAATGTCAATGTTCTCATTTTTAATTTGGTAGGGAAAATATGTTGTCTTTGAATGGCCACACGAGTATCCTGCATGCCCCAAAACATGGAGAAATTTAGAAAGAAAGTTTCCCTGGCTACTTTCTGAAGTTCATAAAATGTTGTCACAAAAAATATTTCGTGGAGATGATATTTTTTTCGCTTTCTGAAACAATGGTAGAAAAATAAATTGGCCTTTATGGAAATGGACCTTTTCTTCCAGATTTGTGGGACATGTTTTGAATATGGAAAAGACTGTCACTTGGAAAAATTCGATTTTTAGAAAAACAAGTTTTTTGGAATGGCCCTGTTTTTGTCCATTCACGTCTAGTGACAAACCAATATCACCGAATTTGCTAATTTGTTCCCAGCTGCATACTTTAGATTTAGGAAAATCATGTGGTCCATTTCAGTAACTCACCCACTTACAGTAACCAGGAAAATCACTTACTTGAGAACCTTTAGCAGCCGCATGCGTGAACAGATTATCTCTAAGATTTGGCGACCTTCGCTACTCAACTTTCCCTGAGACACCGAAAGGTGGCGCAGATTGGGCAGGTAATCAGGAATAAATATCAATGATCGACCTTCGAAAAGATCATTATCTTCTAGATACAAGCGATTCAGCTGCTTACAAGATTTAACCACTTCTTCGATGCCAACATCTGTGAGACAGCAATGTGCGAGATTCAACCCGGTCAAATTTGGGCAACGTTTTGCTATGACTGAAGCAGTCGCGTCTGCAACCTGAATACTTCCATCATATCCGGCCAAACTCAGATACTCCAAGGAAGAAAAATCACGGGATGACAGGAACTGTATCCAATACTGCTCATCAACATTTGCTGCATCGTTTGCACAGAGCGTCTGCAGTTTGCACTCCTGTGGAATGGACAGGAGGCCAGGATCTGCGTGATTGCCCTCATACGAAATATTGAGGGTCTTCAGTTTGGTGAACTTGCTCAGTGCAAGGAAACCATTTGGTGAGAAGAAATGAACGGACAGTGACTCCAGCCGATGACCGCAAGTTTCCCCGAGGTTCCAGAAAAATTCATTTGACACTTCATTGAATTCCTCCCTCACTTCACCAAATTCGTCAAACACTTTCTTGCCACTTGATGCGCTGTAGAGCACCTTTCTGAACCAACCGTCGGCATCTTCAAAGTCGAACACAAATTTTCGAAGATTCGGAGCTGACTTGACAATTTCCAGAACGTTATCAACAAGCATCCCGGCAGCATAAAACTTCAGTTTCTCCAAATTTGTGAGCTCTGGCAAGTTTGTTAACCTTTCTTTCTTTGGAGAAAGTGATATCAATTGCAAGTTCAGGATTTTTAGATTTAGACTCAGAAATGCGTGAAAATCAGCAATTGGAATATCGATGTCGCAGCCATAGAATTTCAGCACTTGCAAGTTTTTGCACTGTAAGAGGTCTTGTCGAATAGATCTGTAGATTTTTGGAGTGGCGCAACAAAACATCAGTTTCTTTGGATTGGGAACGGCAAACTTAAACAAAGCCACCTCATTCTTGATTTCTTGATTGTCTTCGGTGTCGAAGTCATTGTACAGTCGATGCCACAATCTTGGTCTTCTGCAGACGAGATCCCAGCGGCTGCAAACGTGTCTGAGATGCAAATAGAGATCGCTCTGTGGCACATAGGAAAACACGATTTCCAAGAGTTCATCAGGCAAATCTGCAATGCTGCACATCTTTTGATCCCCGAGCAATAGAAGTGAACAAATTGAAATAGTGAGGCCGATTAATGCAATCAAACTGAAGCTAATTTTAAATTAAAAAAAAAACAAATTAAGATACAATGTCATCGGTGTTTTTGATCCCACTGGTCCAAGATGCAAGCCAAGCGATATTGGACAGTATGCGATCATACTATTTCCCATTCAAAAGCTTGTATGGGACCATTTTTCATTCATAATTTGTGTTATTTAAAGCCAGGATTGTTTTAAATGGAAAACCAATCCAGTGGAAATAAAGAAATAAATTTTACAATTTTTAACGTCATTTTTTCAGTTTTGTTTTTATTTCTTTGTTCATTTTCAGCTTGATAGGTTTCCCTTGACCTCATCAAATGTATCTCATTCATGGCAATGCCGCATCCCATGAAGATTCGCCTGAGGTCGTTTTATTGAGGTCATCATCTACGCAGTGCCTCAGTGTGAACCAGAGTGGTGCTCTGTTACGAGTGGCTCTGGACAGTCAAGAAGGCACACATGACAATCCGCTCTTTCGACTTCCCCAGGTGAGCCCTCATCCAGTCTTTGTAAAGTGTGGCCTGTGTAGTCGAAAAGCAACCAACGAAACTTCCGAATGACAATTTTTGAAGTTTTTCGCAAAAAATCGTCCAATTTTAGGTTTCGTCAAGGTTTCAAGGGGTCCATTTTTGGAATCGAGGTTTTTTATGTTTCAAACTTCACTTGAAAACCCTGAAAACAGTAGTGTATCATCTTTAGATCGTGCTTACGTTTTACTCTCCACACTGCTTGGCTCAAGCTTGCGCTCAGGTACCATCACTGGTTCCATCCTAAGAGCAGACTCTTGTACTCAAGATAGAGGAGTGCTTAATTGTTCCTTGGGTTGGATGGAGAGGCGTACGTCGAGGTCGGTCGGTAAGAACGATCTCAATTTTAATGGTCTTCTAGAGTAGCTGCAATCCCTTCTGCTTGCTCAGAACAAAGATACTTCAACCGTGGAAAGAAAGTGTCCATGGAAGCAAATCCAAGTTCAAATTTTTAAGGGAACAAGTTTTAGCCATACATTTTTGGGAACTTTACAACCCACTGCACAAGCATAACTGAAACTCCCCACAGACCAACATCAGCCTTGTTGGATTCCACACCAACTGGCTCCGTGTTGGATCTGATATGGACTATTTATAACCAGGAGTGTGATCCCAGCAAGATGTGGACAAAGGCCAGGAATTGACTTTTGTAAAATTTGATTTCTCAACAATCAGCATGTGTTCTGCACTCCTCGTGATGGGAACACTGAGCATCCAAAGTGCATGGTCCTGAAAATCGGTTGGGGAGATACATTCAAAAAGGCCACGCTGCCATTTCCCATTGCCACGAGGAACGTTTTTATCAGGTTATGCAATTCCACCTCACAGTCCCGATAGCAGTGCAATCTTGGATCCAATCTCACCATGGTGGATGACGGCTGACATTTTTGGTTTGGCGCTGCGCAAACATTTGTTCGGCTGAAGGATCCAGTTGAAATAGTGCTCTCAGCGATTTGAATTAAAAAAAAAAATTGTGAAGAAGCTATCAGATGCAAAATTCATTAATCCCCAAGGATGCCGGAGAAGAAACGACGTCCTTCAGAACAAACTGTTTTTTTTTTAAATCCTGACACCTCACAATTTTCCAGAACTCTCCATGACTTTTAGCAAATGTAAGTATTTCCCTGACCTTCCAATGGTTTCGATGTGATTTTCAAATTTTTCCCAATTTTCCCTTACAGTGGGAACCCTGTAAATCAGAAGGCGAAATTCAGGATGGTATGGGAAGGGCATTCCATCGCAAAATGGAAGTTGAGCATTGTCACCCCATCGTAAAGAATGCAGCCAGAAACAAGTCTGCCATGAAAAGTAAAAAGCTAGTAGGCCGTTTTTATGCAAAAATGATATCCTTTCACAATCTGGTGGATTGGAATGAACCCTTGGGATTCTCAAAAAACCTTTTGACTAACCAAAAACTTTCCGATCGCACTTTATCCGATCATACTTCAAATGTGTGACACGTTTTGATACTGATTGCAATGATTAATGGAGGACCTGAACCACAAACTCCTTCTGAGTTGTTTGAATATCTCCTTAGTTTTTACCCTTGTTGGTGGCACATCGTTCAATTTTCTCTCTG
>JASGXE010005114.1:0-23232 GCA_030068105.1 Sinentomon sp. SZTP_YWyxl | reverse complement strand
TGACATCTCGATTGAACAGTGACGCGGAGCACCATGTGAGCAAATTTACGTGCGGGATGCCACAAAGTGATGGCTGTGGAACTTGCAACGTGCGTGAGGCCTTTTTGCCATCCGGTACACTCCTACTACCCAGACCTAGGTACCTTACCTACTACCTAGCAGGAACCTAGAATCTACATGGTACCTACATAAAATGGGAGCAAAATGTTCAACTTGGCACCACAGAAATCCTCCCATGAATCTCATAACACTTCCACTCAAACATTATTTTTTCATTCAATCATTTTCGCTGAAATATACACCTCCGACACTTTACAGATGCACCCAGATCAAAATATTGAAAAGCGCGGCGGAAGTGAGCCTGTATAACAGACATTTTCAACCATTTCTTTAGTCTGTCAAGCTAGAAAAGTAAACTGAGCGTTTAATCGCGATTCCTCTGTGAAGTCGTATGGCTCATTTGCTTCTTCAATTACAGTTGCATCAACTTTGCGAGATTAACGAGAGCTTCCGGTGCTTTTGATAACTTCCCAGTGTGCGACCGAGATCTGGACGTGCTTGCCTTGCATAGCCCATTTCCACGTGGAGTCGTTGTTCCAGCAACTGTAATGACCGTCACATCCGACGAACAACTCATAGACGGCTCTATAGATTGCAATGACGGCAAGACACTGGCTTCCGCAGTTTGGCTAGCACCGTGGAAAGATGATTCAACATTTCCAAGTGGAGTCGTAGTGACAGCAACTGTGAGGACCGTCACATCCGACGAAGTTCCTTCGGGACTGATGCATTTAGGATTGGACAGTGAAGAACTCATAGATGGCTCTATTGAGTGCAATGACGGTAAGACACTGGCTTCCGTAGTTTGGCTAGCACCGTGGAAAGATGATCCAACATTTCCAAGTGGAGTCGTTACTCCAGCAACTGTAAGGACTGTCACATCCGACGAAGTTCCTTCGGGACTGATGCTGTTGGGAAAGGGCAGTGTACAACTCATAGACGGCTCTAAAGAGTGCAATGATGGGATGACACTGGCTTCTGCAGTTTGGCTACTAGCACCGTGGAAAGATGATCCAACATTTCCAAGTGGAGACGTTGTAACAGCAACTGTAAGGACCGTCACATCTGACGAAGTACCTTCGGGACTGATGCTGTTGGGATTGGACAGAGAACAACTCATAGACGGCTCTATAGAGTGCAATGACGGTAAGACAATGGCTTCCGCAATTTGGCTGGCACCGTGGAAAGATGATCCAACAATTCCAAGTGGGGTCGTAGTTCCAGCAACTGTGAGGACCGTCACATCCGACGAAGTTCCTTCGGGACTGATGCTGATGGGAATGGGCAGTGAACAACTCATAGAGGGCTCTATAGATTGCAATGACGGTAAGACACTGGCTTCCGCAGTTTGTCTAGCACCGTGGAAAGATGATCCAACATTTCCAAGTGGAGTCGTTGTTCCAGCAACTGTAAGGACCGTGACATCCGACGAAGTTCCTTCGGGAGTGAAGCATTTGGGATTGGACAGCGAACTGCTCAGAGAGGGCTGTATAGAGTGCAATGACGGGATGACACTGGCTTCCTCAGTTTGGCAAGCACCATGGAAATATGGTCCCACATTTTCAAGCTGTGGAGTTGCTGCTGTTCCTGCGATGAGCGTCGTTTGCTCCGAAGTAGTTCCATCGGGATTGATGCTGTAATGATTGGTCAGTAAACTGCTCATAGACGGTTCTATAGTTGCATGAATATATTCAACAGTTGCATGCATTGATAATCATGATTTTAAAATAATGTGCAAACTGGAAAATGGTGCAAATAAATTTGCACACCGCTGCAGAAAAGTACTGTTGGCATCTACCCCTATTCTGGCCATTCTGGGATTCGAGGAGGATTCGGATTCGAGACCATTTGGATTCGAGCGGATTCGGATTCGAGAATTTTTTTGGGATTCGGATTCGGGTTCGATTTTCCCACCGGGATTCGGATTCGGCTCGGATTCGAGCTTCTGGAAAAAAGAGAGATTCGGGTTCGAGATTTTTGGATTCGAAAGGATTCGCACATCCCTACTTAGAGGGGGGATAAACAGGTCTTCGACGGGGGGGTATGCCACCGATAATGCAGAGGGTTTGGGGGACAGCGTCCCCCAAAAGCTGAAGCTTTTTTGAAAAATTACGAGTCCTCAGATGCCATTTTACGACATTTCACGTCCTTTTTTTCTTATCCTGGAGGGTCTGCAGTCGCAATAGATGGAGCAAGGAAATAACTGTCAGACACGACTTTCTTTATGAGTTTTTTTTTCATTTTACCATTATCTGCAAATCAAAACAGAAAATACAAAAGAAACAGAATGTTGCTATTGAAGTCCTGACGTGTGCAGGGCACACCACCAGGACTTCAGCCAAGGTTGCCCTCAGAAAGAGGCTACAGGGGGTGACCTCGGCCGAAGGTCGAGGTTACCCCCCCTAGTTTTTTTCCGGCAGGGGAATCAAAACAGGAAGGACAAAAGAAACAGAATTTTGCAATTAAAGTCCTTCCTGGTGTGTGCAGGACACACACCAGGATTTCGGCCAAAGGTACCCTTGGAAAAAGGCTAGGGGGGTAACCTGAGCCAAAGGCCGAGGTTACCCCCCTAGCCTTTTTCCAGCAGGGGAGTCAAAACAGGAAGTAGGTACAAACGAAACAGAATGTTGCTATTGAAGTCCTTCCTGGTATGTGCAGAGCACACACCAGGAAGGACTTCAATAGCAACATTCTTGGGGGGTGGTTGGGGGGGGATAACCTCGGCTAAAGGCCGAGGTTACCCCCCCCTACCACCCTCCCCCCCGAGCCTGTTTCGGCAGGGGAATCAAATCAGAAAGTAGGTACAAAAGAAACAATCCACCTATTGAAGTCCTAGTTTGTGCCCTGCACACACCAGGACTCTTTTCCCACCTTTTTCCGAGGTACCCTCGGAAAAAGGCTGGGGGGGTAACCTCGGCCGAAGGCCAGGGGGGGGGGTAACCCCCCTATGCTCAACTCTGGCTGTCATCACAGCTTTGCTGCCCGCTTACCCACCTGTTGATTTTGATCAGGTCTTTCTCAAACCCTGGTTGGTTTGTTTCAAGTCGAACATGCTCATCGGGCTTCCTGTTTTCTTCAGCATCATCCCATGTTCAGAAGGTTGCTGATCATTCCAGACAAAGTAAAGGAATGACTCATTACAGTTTTCGATCTGCGCTTGTGTCTAATTGATATTCCCAGCTCTGTTTGGTCCCTAAGGTGGTTATGACAAACAAAATGCGAAGGAAGCTTTTGGTACCATAAAAGTCTGATGTTGAAATTCTCGACTCCAAAAGCTGCAGTGCAGCTTGCATAGTTCAGGTTTAATAAAAAAATAATTTTTTTGTTAAATGCAAGATTGATAGAGGATTCCGACGAACATCTTCAAAAAACATACCTACTATAGGCTTCAGCCTCACCATCAGAATTTATTCTTACTCAGATTTCCTTCCAGGGACATTGTCCTTTTGATGGACTTTTGAGGAAAATGTGGCCAAAGGTCTCCGAACCTCGTCACCGATCCTCCAGGATATGGGCACCTACCGAAATCACGGCAACTCGTGTGTTCATGCAAGTTATGGTTGTTTAAGGCAGGCCTGAGGATGAAGAAGGCAGTGTTGTGGGCCCTCTCCCTGCTGTGTATCTTCGGGGTCAAACTGCTTTTTCAAAGCTGGCTTTTAATTCAAAATTTGGGGATGTAGGGAGCCTGAATTTTTGAATCCCATCTCCTGGAAACACACTGTCTTAAACAAAACTTCATTTGCACAGCCTACGAGGGCCTGTAATAAAAACCTATAAGAGATGCCCAGGTTCATGATTAATTTTTGTTTGAATGGTAGGTGTGCATTTTTTTCTGCAGAGCAAAGTACTGTTCATGTTCGATTCAAGAGAAATTTTCAGTGTGCAATTCGTTTTTGTTTCAGCTAAAAGAATCGAATGGTTGCCTGTTTGTCTCCAGGTATTCCATAGGTGCCTACCTATTTTTTGAAGGTACCACCTATCTATTCTTGAATAGCTGACTTATGATGTTTCTCATCTGCAACTAGGTACCTAGTCTGAATAAAAATTTATGTATCCCTATGAAGACAAACAATGTGATTTCAAGAACCTGCCACCTGGCCATGTTTTGGAAAACTATTTTGTTGACTCATTTGTCAGATTTTGGAATGGAATGTCATTTTTGGGAGTGACTTAATGAGGTGTCTAGTTGACTGTGGTGAACCCAGATGCAGATGTTTCATTAGGTATTTTATCCGAAGCACACATTGCCAAGTGAACACACAAAAATTTTTCCTTCACCAGGTAGGTACCAATTCCTATTTGCGGATTTCGTGTTATGCAAGCTTTTGTTGTATTTGATTTGAGTTGAAGATGTCACTGACTCACCCCCTCTTAACCAAACTGTTGCTTTTTTTCCACAGGTTCTGTGTTTTTGAAAATGAGTCATGTGTAGAATTCATTTCTCGTTTGTTTGCGATTGTCAAGTCTGAAAATGCAACAGATGGGAATGCCAAGCACATATTACTGCAAATCTTTTTTTGCTCATAAATGGCAGGCTAAAACAGACCAAAGTTACATAAATTGGTACCCACCTTGGCAGATTATTTTGAGACAAGATTCCAACAGAAACCGTTACTACGAATCTGTGATCGTGCTTTGTCATGAGACCACAAAAGCTCTTAAAGGCCATGTTTAACAATTGGAAATGGGCCTCATTTGGAAAGGCGCTGAGGATGATGGCTGGTTATTGTGATGAATATCATGATGTGGTTTGCTCAAAAACCAAACCAACCAAGGTGAGATCCAAAAACAGAAGTGCCAATGACTCTTCTTTGACGACGTTTTGACCATTATTCTTCTTCTTGGCATGTCACAGCTGTTTAGCATGGTCTCATCGCTGGCCAGATTGCAAAAATTGGAATTTGAATGTCCTTCACCCGATGAAAAGGTTGGTTTTGTACCTGACGCGATAAAAAGTGTTCAGGTGGTGGATAGTGGATAACACGAGCTCTGTGGAGAAGAAGCCGTGCAGATTAGTTGTAACATGTCAAAAAGAAGAAGTGTCTTGGTAAGTCATCAAGAAGAGATCATTGACAAGACAACCATACCAGACAAAGTCCATTTCCAAGAAAAAAAAAGTAGAAGTGTTAGTGTGGTGTTTTGGAAAATTTGTCGAGCCCGTATCTTGTTTCAGTAATTGATTTTGCTGTGATTTCAGCCATCAGAGTTTCAGCAGCAAATTTTGTTTCATGTGATGGACTGCAACGGCTTTTCAAACTTGAAATTGGAAATGTTGAACTTAGAAATTGTTTTCTCATAGATCTTTGGCTTGGTGTTTATCCCATCCGTTCCAGGTAGTGGGCAATTTATTTTTTTTTTAAATTGCTTTCTTTGGCCAAAGTGGAAATGTCAGAAAGGGACCTACATTTGTGTTCACACTGCGTAAACTTGTCATTGTTCTGAAATACGTGATGAGATATTTTCTGAAGAATAATAAGATGCTGGATTGGTTTTTGCATACCCATGGCTGGATCAGAATACACCTACCCACAGGGAGTTCGTTTGTTTGTTTTTTAATCATTCACCCGATGGAATAACAGCAAGCAACAGAATAGGAAGAAAAAAGACAAACACCAAATTGTAATTATTTAAAATATAGATTAGCAAAATAAACTCACAGCCCAGATGCATCATACAGCACCAGCCAATCCCAACGAGAAGACAATGGTAGTCCAATGAAATTTGTATCAATAACATGTCTCTGAATTTTAATTAAGCACAACAAATCACACAGTATAGTCACCTGGAGGAGAATGGCAAGTGATGTATGAAACATCAGAGCTGGGAATAAAGGAAACAAGAGAATTGACAAAAATATGCTTTTCATCCGAAAATGGACATAGCCGGGGCGGGGTTGTTAGGCAAAGGTTGGGCACAATTTTTGATTGAAGCATTCCTGATGGTCATACGAATCCAAATAAGTCACGTGACGAAATGCACTCGGACCTCGGTTTTTCAACCCTTTGTCAAGTCCGGTCCGGGTTAAATGATGCCAATGGGCAGCTCATTTTGTCCTTTTCTCAGCGATTTGTACAATGGATTTAGTGAATTGTTTTCACCGACTTATCAGTAACAAATCCATTTGAATGGTCTTCATGGCAATGGAAATGTTTCTTGGACATCAATCTAACTTACGAAACTCTGTCACAAGTTACAAAAATGAGTGATTCCTTGCAGCGAAATTAATGCATATTCACATAAGACACTTTTCTTCAGGAATCCAAATCATTCAGAAAGCTATGGCTGTAGAACCTGACATCAGGAACAGGATGTACCTGATTGTTTTGCTGATCTGATTCCCTCCAGTAATTCCCTTCAGTGAATCCCTTCAGTAATTCCCTTCAATGATTCCCTTCAGTACCTTATTGTAACTGAAGGGAATCAGCTCAGCAAACCATTACGCGATCTTTTTTTTATCTTCCGAAAAAGATTTTGGGCCACTGAACACCTCATCGTCCTAATTTGTCTTTGTTCCTCCGTGGTTGGGGAGGTTTTGAATAATCTGTGCAATTTGCTGTTAGGTAGTTAAATAATTTTTGGCAAAATGAAAAACGCTTGTTTTGGATGGTTTTTTAGACTAGGCCTATGGTTTGCTTGGAAAAGCAATAGGCAAGTGAGCCTCTTGAAAGAGGCTAAAATGATGGCCCAGTGTTCAAACAATGTTCATTGCATGATTGTGCACTCCTTCTGCCGGTTTGCCGTTAAGACAACTGAGCTATAAATAAATGGCAAAAAGAAGCTATAAACCTTACATGTGGAAAATGGGGGGGGGGTTGAGTAGGGGCCGAAGGCCAGGTTCCTCCTCTGAAGAGAAGGGAATGGGGTTACAGTTCGGAATACCTGCCGACCGCCGCCTCCGCCGCACACGCCGCCTCCGCCGCCTCATTTTTTCGACCCGCCGCATCGGTTCATTTTCCCGCCGCCTCCTAAACATGAGCAAATGAGGCGGCGGAGATTTCAGATTTCTTGATTTTCCTGATTATTTGTTGTTGTTTTTTTGTTTCTGGGAGGTTTGCATTTCCTCCAGTTGTTTTTTGCGTCGTTTGAACACACAAAGAGGTTAACACATACATACAGAGAGGATAACACTGCAGACGGCATTTGTTTGCGACGTGAACCGCTGTGCTCAGCATTAACAATCATATTCTGCGCCTTTCGTTTTCTGCGCTGCAGTGACGGTCCACTCAAGCCAAAAACAGGTTCGGTGATGGAAACAACTCCCGTCTGCAGTGAAAAGGCGGAAATGTACAGGTACACTTCGGACCACAACAGGCCGGCTTTATCTATAGGAGGCATTAACCACTGCCTTCGATAGAGAAAAAGCCCTCGCACGAAACCTTGTGACGTCATTCATTTTGAAACAGAAGATGAAAGAAAAGAGGAAAAGGCAATGGGAGTGAACGGCGGATCTCGGTGGCTGGCGCAATGAAAGTTGATTTTCTCTTGAACCAGATGACGGATTTTGATGGAACTTCTCAAATCAGAAAGCTGAACAGCGTGCGATTTTGGACGGGTGTGACAATCCCGAACTTTTCGCTGCGAAAATTCTGAAAAACAATTTGAGGCACAAAAGTGTCCCAAGTTAAAATGTGATAAAATGTCGGGTTCCTGCATCACTTTTTCAAAGATTGCGCGATTTTTTCCGTTGTAACATGGTTTTGACCTGCGGACGAGTTGTGAGGAAGCTTTCAGCTTTTCAAAGACACCAAAATCACAGTCCATGGTGGCCAAACGTCCGGGGGCCAGATGTCCACGACAGCCAGGTGTCACGGCGGCCAGTTGTCCGTCGGCCAGATGTCCGGCGGCCAGATGTCCACGGTGGCCAACTGTTCGGTTCCCGCAAAAACTCCACTGTCAGCTTGACGCTTATCCGCCGCCTCCGCCACCTCCGCCGCCTCCGTCGCCTCCGCCGCCTCCGTCGCCTCCGCCGCCTCATTTGCTCATGTTTAGGAGGCGGCGGGAAAATGAACCGAGGCGGTGGGTCGAAAAAATGAGGCGGCGGAGGCGGCGGTCGGCAGGTATTCCGAACTGTAACCGGGAATGGAGCTTGAGCTAAAAGCCCTTATGCTCCAGGCTAGACGTTGCCAGGCCTTTATTTGGCCTGGACTTGTTTCCGCATGATGTGATTAAGGAAAGGAAGGAAAAGGATATAGGGATGGAAGGGATAGGTAAACCCCTCAGCAGACCCACACCCCGCTGTAGTGCAATGCAAGGCTTTACGGGTCCACTGTGGCCCAAAGCAGGCCGGGACATATGCAGGAGGACCTTGGGCCGGGACATATGCAGGAAGGGACCATGTGGAAAATTCAACCTCGGCACGGAAATACCAGCCATTGCGAAATGTAGCAATCTGCAATTGGTTGGCTAACGCATTTACAGTGGCTTCTACACTCTCAGAAAACGATTATCCTGTGGGAATTTATTTCATGTTATCCAGAGTTTAAGTGCAGTTTCCGGGAATCAAATGAGCCAGGTGGTTGCTGTTAACTTAAGCAAATACAATTTTGGCCAAATTTTCTCTGGTGGTGCCATCTACCTGAAGAATTACAACTTATTCTTTAATCTTGATGTCGAAATCATCATCCAAAACCAGGCACACATGTCTCCGAAATTTTTCATTTCGAAGTTGGAGAGAAGATCATTGTTGGAGAGGCAGAGCAGCATTGTTGAAGAAAGTGGCCTCCCAAGTCAGCACACTGAGCATGGACTGTATTTTCATTTTGCAGTGTAGATTTTGTACAGGTTTCCCGAGAGAGGCTGAAATTGATGGCCAAGTGCTCAAACAATTTTCATCATCCTTGATGGTTTTGCATGTTTCTCCTTCTGCCGGTTTGCCCTGAAGACAACCGTGCTACAAATAAATGGCGAAAAGAAGCCGTAAACCATACATTTGATTGAAAATGCAACCTCGGACGGAAATCCCAGCGGTTGCGAAATCTTGCAGTTGGCTGGCTAACTCACTCGCCGTGGCTTCTACACTATCAGAAAACTATTCTCCAGAGGGAATTTATTTCACGTTATCCGGAGTTAAAGTGGAGGTTTCCGGAGCCAAATGACACAGGTGGTTGCTGTGGAACGAAAGCAAATACAATTTTTGTCCAATTTTTCTCTGGTGATGCCATCTTCCTGAAGAAGTATAACTTATTTTTAATGTTGATGTCGAGATCGAAAAAGGGCATCATCTGAATCAGGCACACATGTCTCCTAAATTTTTAATTTGGAAGTTGGAGAGAAAATCATTGTTGCAGAGGCAGAGAAGCATTGGAGGAGTGAATGTGTGTGGTGAAAGTGGCATCCCAAGTCAGTACAGATAAATAAATTATGAAGGCTGTTCAAGAAAGACTTCGACTGCGCGTCTTACTCACTGCTCTCACCTCCGTCGTCAGTTTGGGTATGATTTTCCTTGAAGTACATCCCTTCTGACACCATGCACTTATCCAGTGCCTCCTATAGATAAAGCCGATGCACGAAACCATATGACGTCATTCATTTTTGAAATAGAAGATGGAAGAAAAGAGGAAAAGAAAATGGGAGAGAATGGCGGATCTCGGTGGCCAGCCCAAAGAAAGTTGATTTTCTCTTGAACCAGATGACGGATTTTGATGGGACTGGTCACATCAGAAAGCTGAACAGTGTGCGATTTTAGACGTGTATAACAATTCCGAACTTTCGCTACTAAAATTTGAAAAAAAAAATTGAGGTACAAAAAGTGTCCAAGTTCAGATGTGATAAAATTCCGGGTTCCCGCCTCACATTTTCAAAGATTGCGCGATTTTTTCCGTTGTAACATGGTTTCGACCAGTGGAAGAGTTGTAGAGGAAGCTTTAAGCTTTCCAAAAACACCAAAATCATTGAATTTGGACCCTATTTGACTATTTTAATACCAGTTTCAGTGGACATGGCAGCATTGTTTTGTTCTTGAGCGGGGAAGAGGCCGCCACTCCCACGGATTTCCAGGGAGGCGTGGCCACTTCCCCGCTCAAGAACAAAACAACGCTGCCATGTCCACTGAAACTGACCATAAAATAGTGAAATGATGTTCAAATTCAATGATTTTGGCATTTTTGGAAAGCTGAAAGCTTCCTCTACAACTCTTCCGCAGGTGGAAACCATGTTACAACGGAAAAAATGCGCAATCTTTGAAAATGTGAGGCAGGAACCCGGAAATTTGTTACATCGCAACTTAACCTTTATCTCGTCTATGATGCCATATGGCATCACAAAAACAAAGCCGAATCTCGTCTCGCCATTATGTTAAAAACGGTCTTTTTTTTTTTTTTGGAATGACAACCCACTTTGACATCTTGTCGAAAACGCCACCAAATTGTATTGCTGAGTGTCAACTGTAACCCTGTCAAATTGACATGCGAACAGCAGGCTTATCTGGGGTGAATTTTGGTGTTTTTTGCTCGCCTGCTGCTCCGAAATGGTTGGTTCTGTCTATGATGCCATTTGGCATCATAAAGGATCGATATTTGGGCGGGAAAAAAGTGTCCTAGGCCAAATTTAGCCTGGGGGGTATGTCACTCCAAGCCCTGCCGGGCGGCTGGAGATATCGAAAAAATAGGCCGGATTCCACCCTTTGGGTGGAATCCGGCCTATTTTTTCGATATCTCCAGCCGGTTTCTCAAAAAATGGCACTTTAGCAATCCCTACCCGAGATACAGGGACCATGCCAAAATGGCGGGAAAAGTTCAAAGTCAAAAACAGAGGGCATGCCGACGACGGAAACAATAATAATATCAATCCATAAATGTGCATTTATCTCGAAAACTTTTTTTCAATCCTTTGACGGCGCCGACAGACCGCATCTGATGACATTTTTCATCGGATTTCTGGGAAGTTGTTGGCGGAAGTGTGAAGATGGATCGTCGGCAATTTGCATGTTGATTGACATGTCGGCTTCTCTTTGACACGCCGACAAAGGAGACCGCCTCTCATCATTTTTTACGATTTTAGTTGTACAACTCCGATTCTCAGAATGAAGACTTTGTACAGGTCTTTGCATTTTACGTGTCATCGGAAGTGAAGATGCCTTCAAAGGAGTTGTCCCAAACACTTCAAAAATTGAATATGAGGCTGCAGAAGCAGACAGACTTGAAAAGTTGTGATGCCATATGGCATCATAGACGACATAAGGTTACAAAAACCGGAGACGACTTAAACGTTAAAACACTTTTTTAACTGAAAGTTTTGAAAATTTTGCCAGCGAAAAGTTCGGGACTGTTATACACGTCAAAAATCGCACATTTTTCAGCTTTCCAGCACAAAAAATTCGATCAAAATCCGTGAATCGGTTCAAGAGAAATTTCATTTTCCATGGCCGGCGCACCGCGACCCGCCGTTCACCGGCATCGTCTTTTCCTCTTCCCGTCCGTCTTCTGTTTATTGATGACGTTTCCGTGCGTCGGCTTTATCTATAGGAGGCACTGGTCTGGGGGACAGCGTCCCCCAAAAGCTGAAGCTTTTTTGGTAAATTAGGGGTCTTCAGATGCCATTTTATCACATTGCAAGTCCTGCAAGGACAATGAATTTAATCCATCAATTTAAATCCACGACAATCCCTTCATCTCTTGTCCTGCCAGATAAACGCCAAACTATGTACAGGGTGTCTGTATAGTAAGTACCTACACACTTTGAACCCAATTTACTCCCCCTTCTGTTTGTTTCAGGTTTTGCTGCCTGATTTACATCTCCTTTACACTTTTGTTGTAGGCCCAGCTAGGCTTTCAGCATCTCGCCAACTCTGGGTTTTTCTTCTGGTTTTACAGGTCACCTAAGCTGACAACAGCTGAAAATTGCAGCAATATGAATTGCAGGAAGTCTGTCGTTGAAGGCAGGCATTGATAATGAATGAGGTGCATGCGGCTGGAAGTGCACAGAGAAGAGTCAACTTGTTCAAGATTGGAATTCAAGTAGCCATTCACTCTGTATTCTCCTCTGAACCATATCTGCACTTCAAAGACGGACTTCCACACTTCATATATCGACACAATTTTCGCAGGATTTTCAGCTTTGGTAACCTGCAAAACGGAAAAGAACTTACACTTATCACCAGTGCGAGTCACACCTACCCATAGAGGCCACACAAAACCTTGAAGGACATGCAAAACAGGTACCAAAAGCTGAGCCGCCCAGAAACAGGAGTCGGCCGCATTACAGACACCCTGTAGATGTCGGCATCGCAGTAAAAACTGCCACCTTTTATGGATACTTAAATTATCCGGTTTTTAAGGAGACCTGTGCTATGGATATGAAAGCGGAAAAATGAAGCTGACCTCATCAAGGTGGAAGGGAACATTATCTTGGAGTTGCTGTCTCCATTTACCCGCCAAGGTCAGTGTTTGCAATGTTGATTGTGAACATCTGGAAAAAAATCGGGTCAGGGCTTGGAGGAAAGGATGAGCATTGAGCACAGTGATAGCTTTCTTCATCTTACATTCCTGCAGACTTATAAAACTTTGGAGGGCAAAATTTAAACTGTCACATGTCCTTTCAAAGTATCTGTAACAAAGGCAAATTTGAAAGGCGAACTTGGAACTGAAATGATCCATTTGTTCGGAAAATATTTATGGCACGGTACCTACGAAGATTTATTGCGCAGGCATTTATAAAAGAAAATAGATCGGCATTTGACGATCGAGTTGTCATCTGAGAGGGGTCGATGGTCCTGGGCAGAGCCTATGTCGGAGAATCAAAATAGGTGAGAAATTTGCCAAAAGATGCATCTAAAATCTGTTTTTTTTGCTTGCTGCTGCTCTCCGATTGAAGATTGGAATCTTCGACTGTCTCCAATGAAATAGGTTCATGATGCAAAAAAGTTACGGAAGTTCGTAGTTTGACCACCCCCTTAATACTGCCTTCTGTGAGGTGTGAATTGTTGTAACTGCCTTTTTCGGGGGGACTTCTGCAACACATGATGTTAGTTCCCCTCCCTATCCAAGTAAACTTGGTTCAAGGTATTCCAAGTATCTCAGACTCTGTTCAGCTTGTTGTTCTGCCATTCTCTGTTCTGCGGCCAATGGCTGTGGAAAATGAAAGTCGTTTACCATGTTCCTTGTGACATGTGCCGGTCAGGTTGCAAATTGGACACTCAGTTTTGGAAGATCACATAATTCGACGAACACAAAAATTCGAAGGACCCCTTGTAGAAATCAACTCAACAGCAGTGACATCAGCAAAATGGTGAAAACAGACGGGGTCAGCTTCGGGTTCATAATCATGAACGCTGCCTGTGAGTTTCTTCTCCATTCTTGCGAAAGTGTCAGAACAAGCCTTTCACCTGAATGAGATTTCATTCATTTAACTTAGCCGGTGTACCAAAAAGGTAACCGTGCCCCAAATGAATGGCGAAAAGAAGCCATAAACCTTACATATTGTCTTGTCTTGTACGTGAGAAAATGCAATCCTGAACGAAAATCCTGGCGAGTACAGAATCTAGATGTTGGTTCTTTGACTCATTTTCCAAGTCTTTTTTTTAGCACTAGAAATTATCCTTCCAAGGAAAACTTCTTTTTGGTCATCCTCAGTAGAAACCGAAACAAGGGGGAACAAATGACACAGGTGGAAGCCTTAAAAAAGCAATGAAGTGTAATTTTTGTTCTTTCTCTCTGGTGTCGCCATCTATCAGAATAATTATAACCTTGGTATTTCTTTCAAAATTTTGGCATCAAGATCGATTCCAGACATGAATCTCCCTGCACAGAAAAACGGTGTTGCAGTGAGAGGGTGAGGAGGTAGACAGAGAGGGAGGGCAGGCGGAAGAAGGATGAAGATGGATATGGAGGGGGAGAGGGGAGAAAGGGAGGGAGGGTGGAAGAATGAGGGAAGGAGATCGATAGGAGGGGGTCATAGGTCTCGACGGTTGGGCAACTTTGGAAATCGGCGCCTGAGCTTCTCTTAGAGATCCACCCCCACCACATCTGTGCCGAATTTCAGGTCGCTTGCACCAAGTTGAGTGTCAAAAATCGACCGAACCAATAAAAGTGACTTTTGACCTTTTGGAGTGAATAGCATAGATATAGGGCAGCTGAATAAGCAATCGTAAGGCGTTGCTGTGGCTTTTCTTAACAGGAAAACAAGTCACAAGCATGTTTCCTTGCTCACAGGTCAGTAAAGAGTGCAAAATTCAAAAAATAAAATACACAGTTGGACACCCCTGATTTGCCAATTTGAACTTGAAGTTGAATTTGAAGACAACTTCACGCACTCCTTGACAAGCTACTGTGGTTCCTGCTCGATGCTTTCTTTTCCCATGACACGCATTTCTCAATTGCCTCCATAATTGGTACCTACATTTTTACAGCTTTTGTTTTTTCCGCATTTATTGAACTTTCGTCATTTTTGAACTTTGGGAAACTTTTATCAGCATTCCATCAAGCTGGAGAAATCTTGAATTTTGGTTGAAATCTAAAAAACAGACCAACAACCAAAAATAACTATTTTTAAAAATCTGTTCCGGAGACTTTTTGACGAGCGAAGCGAGTCTACAACGGACAGCAAACCACAATTTGTGTGCAACGATAACTCAAAAAATTGATAACGGATCGTGTCCAATTTTCATGGAGGCGAAGATATCAATGTGGTGCGTTGCTGTATGGTTTTTGGTCAAAATCGGGTAAAAATGCCAAAATGGCACAACAAAAACAAAAATGCTCTTTACCCTGCCCCACCTCAACAAAACCTGCAAGGAGTGCAGCGCAACAACGAACAGACACTGCAGGCCGCGAAAACTCCG
Organism: Sinentomon sp. SZTP_YWyxl; assembly: GCA_030068105.1. Lineage (NCBI taxonomy): Eukaryota > Metazoa > Arthropoda > Protura > Sinentomata > Sinentomidae > Sinentomon > Sinentomon sp. SZTP_YWyxl. Next base: position 8,396 of record JASGXE010005114.1, on the reverse strand, counting down.
AACCTCACTCACCGCACCCCCATGCCATGGCCAGCGCCATGCACAATTTGCATCCCAACGTAGACAATGAAGGAGACAAGGCCAAGAGGCGAGCATTGCAGAGCAGAGAAGCCAAAAGCTGAGAAGGAAGAAACAGGTCAACAGGTTGCGTTTTGTTTCCGTCAAATGTTTTCACGTTGTCTGTTGTTCATCCAGGAGCAGATTCAGTGACGTCCAATTTACACCAGCAATGTGTGCATGTAGGTCCTGCTTTCGCGAGTGGATGCTGTGCAGTGTGGCCGAATGGGGAAACTTTTTCTCTTTTGGGTAAATTTTACACCTTTTGGGGAAGGTATTTTGGAGAAATTTGGGGAAATTTCGATTTTTTCCACCAGCAACAGCGCAAATGGATTTTGCAGAAATGCGAAACATGGGGATATTTGATGTCATTTATTTATGTCACAAACATTTAATGAGGATTTTTGTTTCGGTTATTTTTCTGTTTTTTTTTTCGGCTTTCGTTCCATATTCTTGTCGTGTCGCATTTTGACCGACTTCATTGAATTGGCACGTGATTGGTTGGAATGGATTAAGTTCGGTTTGGAAAGGACAGGATGAGACGAAAACGAGGACCGTATTCCACGAAGACACCGAACTCCTCCACCCGCACCCCATGCACAATTTTCGACACAAAGCTCACAATAGAAAGCCAAGAGAAGAAGCATGCAAGGAACAGGACAACAGGTTGCATTATTTTTTAGCCAAACAAACAGCCAGCGAAACATCAGCCATAACGTTGGAAAGAAAAAGTGCAGGCACTCCGGGACTTTCGTGGGTCCAAAATGTGTGCTGCTGGTCTGCAGCATTTGAAGTGGTTTGTGCGCTTCGAAAGACATGCGAGTGAATGGCGGGCCGTGGTGCGATGCCCACAGAAAGTTAAATTTCTCCTGAACCGAGCGACGGTTTTTGATACAGTTTCGCATGGCGCAAAGCTGAAAAATGAGCGCTTTCACACATGTATGAATGATCCCCAACCTTTTGATAGGTAAAACTCTGAAACTATTTGAGGAACACAACTAACACAAGTGCTCAAGTTTCGGAGTTATAAAATTCCGGGTCTTTGCCAAGAACAGTGTTTCTTAAACTTTTGGCTCTGCGGCGCAACTTTTCTCTCTCAATCCAGTCCACGGCGCAAAGAATACCGGAAGAACGTCCCTCCATTTGGTTGTGACATGGCCAAACCGCTGCATGTGCCGTCGCCAATTACATTCAAAGTTTCACCATGTGCCCACGTACCTGTGCAAATATAAAAAAAATCTTCGAACACATGCATTTCTCATTGATCCTTTGCAAGAGTGATCATTCGTCCCATGGGAGCATCCCCAGCAATCCAGCCTGTTGGAAGAGGTAGCCAAGCACAGGCACAGGCATTAAATTTGATGACATGGTTCTGAAGGCATGCCTATAGTAATATAAAAAGACCCAATTGCCAGTTTGACATGACATTTTTCTTGAAGAGGTTGGTCCTTAACCCTTCTGAACTCTCTTCAAGAAAAATGTCATGTCAAACTCGCAATTGAGTCTTTATATGCAGTGGAACCCTGTTGACCTTGGCCTCTGAGTTACTATTTAAATATGTGGGTGGGGTGTACATGTGCCTACTGCCTATTATTGGTTGGAAACTCCTCCCACAAACCAAAGTCAAGAGCATCTCTCTGCATATAAAAAGGGGGCAACCAGAGCCAACTTGGTCATTTGCAAGGAACAGAGCAGGTCTGCTGTATTTGTGAAAATTGTACGCTTAACTTTGGCATGAGTCGCTGGTGTTGTGATGATACGCCAGCTTGCGGCGCGATGGGAATTTCCTCATGGCGCGAAATTGCGCCGCTGCGCATAGTTTAAGAAACACTGGCCAAGAATACCAAAGTCATTGAATTTGAACACCACTCAACAATTTTCTGACCAGAGATAACATTACATGGCAGCACCGTTTTGTTTTTTGAGCGGATAAAAGGCAGCGCCTCCCTCGGATTTCTAGGGAGGCGCTGCGTCCAGGACTTACAGACACCAAACTCAGCACAACTAGCACAACAATTTCCAACAATCATGCCCACAGACCGCTTCTGCAGCCGTCGATTGTGCAGGAGCAAAAGCGACTGGGACACGAAAGAAAAAAACTGATCGCTCGTCTACAACAGGAAGCCTGTTTCCTGTTTCCTAGTTGGTAATAGGCCTATCCCCAAAACTAAAAAAAAAACCATGAGACCTAGAAAGTTGAAATTTAGTCGGGAAGCACGACATAATAATGGATCCTAATTGTCTACTAAATTTGAATAAATTCAATTAAGAAATACGGCAGTTCGTGGTTTGACCCCCACGGCCCACCCCCTTAATATTCCTTCTTGAGGCGTGAATTGCTGTAAACTGCTCTTTGGGAGAACTTCTGCAAGACGAATTGTTAGTCCCTCATTCAAGTAAACATGAATCAAGTTATTCTGAGTATCTCACCCTTCTGTCCAGCATAATTGTTGTTCTGCGGCCAGTGGCTGTGGAAAATGAAAGCCGTAGATTGTCTGTCAATTTGCCATATTCCATGTGATATGTGATGGTCAGATTGCAAATTGGAAGATCACATGATTGGAAGGATACCTACTGAATTGGAAGGACGCTTTGTTAAATAAACTCAACATCGGTGAATCCAGCAAAATGGTGAAAACAGACAGGATCAGTCAGATTTGGATACCTATTCATGAACATGCTGGCGAGTTTCTTCTCCATTCTTGCGAGAGGGCCAGAACACAATGACAACAAGCGTTTTACACCTGAACAAGATTGCATTAACTTTACATCGCCGGTTTACCAAAAAGGCAACCATGCTGCAAATAAATGGCGAAAAGTAGCCATAAACCTTATGTCTTGTCTTGTACTTGAGGAAATGCAATCCTGAACGGAAATCCTGGCTAGTACAGAATCTAGGTGTTGGTTCTTTGACTCATTTTCCAAGTCTTGTTGAGCACCAGAAAACTGCCCTTCCAACTAGAACTTCTTTTCGGTCATCCTCACTAGAAACCTAATCACCGGGTACCAAATGAAACAGGTGGAAGTTTAAAAAATCATTGGAGTGCAATTTTTGTTGTATCTCACTGGTGTCGCCATCTATCAGAATAATTCTAACCCATTCCTTTCAAAATTTTGGATCAAAATTGAAGGTCACCATCATTGTCAGGCATGAATCTCCCTGCCACAGAAAAACGTTGTGTTGCGGTGAGAGAGAGAAAGTGAGGCAGGGAGGGAGATGGACAGGGAGAGAGAAGTGGGAGGGTGGGGCAGAGAGAAGGAAGGGGGAGACAAGGTGAGGGAGGGAGGGAGGAAATGGATAGGGGAGGGAGAGGGAGGGAAAGAGCGGGAGGGGTTAGAGAGAAGAGAGTGAGGTGAAGGAGAAGAGGTGGAGAGGGGATGAGAAGTAGCAGGTGCTGTCTCACTGAGCGGGATCCTAACAGCAAGAATGCAGACTAGCATTCTTCCGACCCTAGCTAAAAGTTCTGTCGGCACTGCCTAATTGATTCTTGGCAGAACTGAACACGAAGGTATCCAGGGGCATTACCTCAGGTTTTCACTCTTCAAAGGAGCTGGGCAACGACCCAGACAGAGAGCCCCCCCTGTAAATAGGGTCTGGGGTGGAGCCCCAGCAGGGTTTCAAGGGGCAGAGCACTTGGTTGGGGGTCTGCAATGCAAAGACCCATATCCAGGGTCATCAACTGAGGTTTTCGGAGGGGGCACTCTTCAAAGGAGCTGGGCACCGACTCAGACAGGGAGCCCCCTGTAAATCGGGCATGGGGTGGAGCTCCAGCAGGGTTCCAAAGAGCAGAGCACTTGGTTGGGGGTCTACAGTGCAAAGACCCCCAGGAGAAGAAATTTTGAAATTTGGGCATGTACTGGTAAGCCAGGTATCCACTTAAAAGCAGATTGGTGTAAAGGAAGTGGTCTCCAGGTGCACATTTTTGATTTAATGGGCAATTTTGTGGCAATTTGATGACATCAATAAGTAAAAAAAGCCCATGATGTTTTGTTGATTTCGATTAATTTTGGTTGAAATGCTATCTTGATTCCCGCGCTATGCTTTTTCCCATCACAGCAAATTTTTTTGCTTCTGGAACACCAATTTTGCCTCCAAAATGAACCCTGAAATTTCAGAAATCCTTCAGCTTCTGGGGGTGCCACCGCCAGGGCCCTGCCCCTTGGAACCCCGCTGGGGCTCTGCCCGAGACCCGATTACTGGGGAGCTCCGCCCCCGAGACCCCCTGCCAATCCTGCACCCAGACTCTTTTCCGCTGCAAAGCCCCCTGTGTAACCTGAAATGACGACCCTGTGTGCTCTAAAATATTAATGAGATGCCCTTTTTGTGAGTGCATTCCAGCCCTTTTTCCGGACACTTTAGTCACTGCAACAAGCCTTTTGCACCTGAACAACACATTATTCATTTTTCCTCAGCTGGTTTACCAAAAAGGTAACCATGCCCCAAATAAATGGCGAAAAGAAGCCGCCATAAACCATACTTGAGTCTTGAACTGAGCAAATGCAATCCTGAACGGAAATCCTGGCCAGTACAGAATCTAGGTGTTGGTTCGTTGACTCATTTTCCATGTCTTATTAAGCATCAGAAAACTGCCCTTCCAAGCAGAACTTCTTTTAAGACATCCTCAGTAGAAACCCAATCACAGTGACAACCAAATGACACAGGTGGAAGGTATAAAAAATCAATGGAGTGTAATTTTTGTTCATTCTCACTGGTGTCGCCATCTATCAGAATAAAGTATAACCTTGGTACTTATTTCTTTCAAAATTTTGGAGTCAAGTTCGATGGTCACCATCAATGCCAAGCCTGGGTCTCCCTTCACGAAAAACGTTGTTGCCGTGAGAGGGAGAGGAGAGGGAGGGAAGGCGGAAGAAGGATGAAGATGGATATGGAGGGGGAGAAGAGAGGGGGAGGGAGGGTGGAAGAATGAGGGAGGGAGATGGATTGTGAGAGAAGGAAGGGGAAGGAGGGTGGAAGAATGAGGTAAGAAGATGGATTGGGATGGAGAGAAATCGATAGGGAGGGAGAGAGAGAAGGAAGGGGATGGAGGGAGGAAGATGGATATTGACGGGGAGGGAGAAGAGGGGAAGGAATGGTGGGGAAGAAGGAGGGAGGGAGATGGATATGGAGGGAGGGAGCGTGATGGGGCAGGGCAGGAGAGTGAAGGTGCCAAGGGGCAAAGGGAGAAGAGAGCACATACTTTCAAAAGGGAGAGATCAACAATGCCCACCTTCATCAAAGTAACATCAAACTAACTCTTTTTAGTGGCCACGATGGTGTGAACATTTTCCATCAAATTTTATTTTTTTTCATTTGAATGGAGTCTTTAGCTAGTGGGTTTGGGATTGGTCCTGACGCACAAAAGTCAGCTTTTCGACAATTCAATGTTCTTCCAGCAGTGGCCACAAGGCATTTCAAACATTTTTCTCCGAAATTTCGACTTTTAAATCGAAATTGCAACTTCGCAATGCGAAATATTGACTTTGCCCCTCGAAAATTCATCTTGCCTGTCAGGTAAGTGCGATGAATATTTCTTACCCGAATTCGATGTAAGACTGCTCAATGATCATTCTGCTTGTGCAGGTAATTCTACAATTATTTGTGTTTTGTGGCAACAAGAAGTTTTTTTATGATTTTTGGTTGGTTGCCTGTTCGCGCATTGCATCCTTATCCCACAAGACGAAAACCGTGCATTTTGTGACGAAAGCACGACATTCGACACAGTTGGTCACTGGCAACTGAAAAATGATATTGAACTACTGCCAGTCCAGTTCTTGCTCTGGAACCATGTGTATGGAGTGTTTAAAATTATCTGATTTCAGACAAATTCTGGGGCAGTGAGCATGTCGAAGTGTCCTGTGGCAAACATGTTATTTGCATAGGTGGGGTCTGGAATGGCTTCTCATGAAACTAAAGAATTGATTGTTGTTTACAGTAGCACAGCTGCTGTGTTTGCGATGTTTAGGGCCCGCACCTTCAAGGGCCCCACTTTGTGAATTGAATTTTCTAAAAAACAAAAATTACGTAAATGGCCAGACAAGCAGAGAAGGCACCTGATAGGAAAGATGAATTTTCGAGGGACTAACAGTCAAAATTTCGCAGTTGAAATTTTCAAGTTCAAAAAGTCGAAATTTCGATGAAGAATGTTAGAAATGCCTTGTGGCGCTGCTGGAAGAACCCTTTGTTGTCAAGTCAAAAAGCTCCGGCTTTGTGCGACTTCATCCCCCAAACCCCCTGCCACAAGTTCCCCTTTGGAACTGTGGCTTCGGTTACCCTTGATTCCTTACATCCTGCATTCATGAATCACGACATACCACTCTGTTTTGCGGCAGTGGAATTGATGTATAGTTCCGCCAAACCAAGATTGAAATTTTACAAATTAGAAATTGCATCAAGTTTGCTCTTATTCGGGCGAAATTCAGGCGGGGTGCACGGCCAACCTAATGTCATGTGAGAAAGCTCACATGACATTAGGTTGCCCCTGCACACCGCATCTTGGTTTGGCGGAACTATACTCACACATGTAAAAAATTGCGACCGTTCAAATTTTGGCAAAAACTCTATGCTGCAGAAATCAGAAGATCCTCTTTTGTAACCAAGGTCAAAATCTGACACCTCGAACTCTGAATAGAGATCTGGCGCTCTAATTTCTACCGCATGCATAAGAACAAAAAGGAAAGAAAAAAAAAGTTTCGGAGGCAACTGTTAAATGGGCGTATGGGTATATTAATTCCGCCACCACTATACATGATTTTTGCTATTTCAGGAAGTCATCGCAACGCCTGTTTTTGAGCACATTATTATTTTGACCTGCAAAATCATGTGTGTGACTGGGTTGAGGTCGTTTACTGCTGTTGATCGCAGGAAGCATTGGTTTGGCACAGTCTCTCCCGTCATTGACTTGTGATGTTTGGACATGATTTTGCTGACTGGTCCCCCGCAGTTCTTGTGAAAAAAGCCAATAAATCACTTCCTGGGGCGAAATCTTGAAGAATACATTTTGGATGGGGCTCGACAGTTGCCATTCACATAATCACCCCATTGGCTTTTTTCCCTTCACCGCGGGAACTGTTAGTTTTTTTTTCGATCCGAAGCCAACTGCTCCTCCTTAAGTGGAAGTTTTCCGAGCACCAATCAGTTTGTGGGGAAGTCACTTTGCATTCACTTTACTACGCAGGTCGATTGTAATAAGCCCAGGTTGCTTTGCTTCATGAGATGATTGTTTTGCCCTTTCACTCGGACATACATTCTGATGGGTGCAGAGGACTTTGATACCTGGAATGTTGCCCATTTTGTTTAACAGTCATCAAGAATTGCATTTAAGGGAAGATACTAGAAGGGCCATTCTCCATTATTTTTGTTTTTTACTCGGGGCACAGGTCCTCGTTAAGAGGTGAACGGTAAATGGCTATGAAATTTGGTGATAATAAAGATTCCGGCAAGATGGTCCCAGAAACCAACAATTATTACTCCAACTACAACGATCCTGTTTTGAATGAAGAATGTGATTTGGAGTTGAAGGTGGAAGAAGAGGATGAGACCAACTATCCAGAGTGCTCCGCAATCGACGAACAATGTTTGCTGGGTGATCTTGTAGACTGCGGTAGTGAGGTGAAGCTGGAAGGAGGATTCCTCGAAGGGACGGACGTTTTTGTATTGGACGAAGCTGACGGTAAAGCTACTTGGAAAATGTTCAAGGAAGACGTTGGAGAAGGAATTTTTCAACTCGAAGATGAGAAAAGCTGTTTGCAAGAGACGGCCGACACTTTGATGCCTGGTGAGGATAGTTTTTTGAAAATTTGGGTTGTCTTTCACCTTTCCCTACTGGTGGGATTTTTTTTTCATTTCCCTTCATGCTGCTCACAAGATTCAATCATTTTGGCGCATATGCACTTCCCATCCCTCTAAAGCCCACCCACATTTCCCATCCCACTGAGGCCCATGCACATTTCCCATCCCTCTGCGGCCCATGCATATTTCCCATCCCTCTGAGGCCCATGCATATTTCCCATCCCTCTGAGGCCCATGCATATTTCCCATCCCTCTGAGGCCCATGCACATTTCCCATCCCTCTGAGACCCATGCACATTTCCCATCCCTCTGAGGCCCATGCATATTTCCCATCCCTCTGAGGCCCATGCACATTTCCCATCCCTCTGAGGCCCATGCACATTTCCCATCCTCTGAGGCCCTGCACATTTCCCATCCCTTGAGGCCCACCCCTTCCCATCCCTCTGAGGCCCATGCACATTTCCCATCCCTCTGGGCCCATGCATATTTCCCCCCTCTGAGGCCCTGCATATTTCCCATCCCTCTGAGGCCCATGCACATTCCCATTTCC
>JASGXE010005113.1:0-39314 GCA_030068105.1 Sinentomon sp. SZTP_YWyxl | reverse complement strand
TTCCTTCTGCATTTGTTCTTCTGCTACGCGCATTTTTCCAAATTCCCAAGTTGGCCCAATCGAGCATGCTTGGTTTCCATCCAGCATTGCCGTCAGATGCGGTCAGCAATCATGATGCTTGGCGTCACGCTTCCAGAATCTTAATTAGTGGCCGATTAATTAGTGGCCGATATTCCGAAAGGCATATCATCTGAACAGGAGAATAATTGCATCCAATTAAATCAGGCTTTACCGGGGAGTGAATTAGCAGAGGGTTTCAAGAAACCAGGATCTATATTGCGCAGGTTCAATGTGTCTAACCATTGGCGACCTGTGGAGGCATGGCGTTCCATTCACGGATGCTCCTTGGAGGATGGAGAAGTGACCGATGTCTTTACGGCAGCCTATTTGTCTTATCTTTAACTTGTGGTCATTACGGGAGGCAAAAGATGGAGTTTGAAGAAGGGCTTTCAAATCAGAGAGGTGAGGGCAGCCAAAGTAGATCCGGGAAAGAAGGGCAAGCCTAGAGCACCTCCGCCTGCTTGCAAGGGAGTGCCAGCCAAGTCCTCTAATCATTTCAGAAGGGCTATCAAGTTTTCCAAATCGGTTAGTAACGAATCGCGCTGCCTTCCGCTGAATCTTTTCAATTGCTTCGACTTCTTGTATCTTGTATGGGTCCCAAACAGCTGATGAGAATTCAAGGAGCGGCCTGACGAGAGAAAAATAAGCAGCTGACTTTGTCGAGGGTGAGCTTTGCCTTAAAGCTTTACGGGTGAGGAACAGCATACGATGAGCTTTGTTAACAATGGAAGTCACGTGACTTTGCCAGGAGAGATTCTTGGAGATTGTCAGGCCGAGATACTTATACTCGTCGACTGACTTGAGGATCTGGGAACAAAGAGTGTACTGAGGTGGAGCCTGGGCTAGTTTCGAGGACACAGGAAGGAGGGCACATTTTTCAACATTCAGTTTCATCTGGTTTATCTTGCACCACTCTTCGACTTTGAGCAGGTCAGACTGTAAAAGCTGTCGGTCACGAGGATCCTGAACAATTTTGTAGATGAGGCAGTCATCTGCAAAAAGTCGCACATTACATGATAGATTAGAAGTGAGGTCGTTTATATAGATCAGAAATAAAAGTGGCCCAAGAACACTTCCTTGGGGTACGCCAGAGGTGACAGGGGCTTCATCAGATGATATGCCATTTAAAAGACCCTTTGTCTGCGACTGGTCAAGAAAGAACGCAATACCTTAAAGAAATTGCCACCCACTCCGCACGAGGACAACTTTGAAAGAAGCCGCTCGTGAGGAACCCTATCGAAGGCTTTGGAGAAATCTAGGAAGACCAGGTCAATATCTATATTGGAATCAGCTGCAGATGATATAGCTTGAATGACTCTCGCCAGTTGCATTTCGCAGGATCTTCCCTTACGAAACCCAAACTGGTCATCAACTAGAAAACCATAGGAATCCAGATAAGATGCTAATGTGGAGCACAGTATGTGTTCAAATATCTTGGAGCAGACACTAGTTAATGAGATAGGACGGTAGTTGGATGGGTCAGATTTATCACCAGATTTAAAAACAGGAGTAACATTAGCAGTCTTCCATTCACTAGGAAAAACACCAAGTTGCAAGCTGCGCTGGAACAGGATTGCCAGATAAGATGCAAAGGTATCGGGAAGAAGCTGCAAGAATTTAGCGTATATTGCATCAGGGCCGGGTGACTTATTGGGATTTAGATCCTTTATTAGAGATAATAATTAGGGTTTTGATAATTCCATATTGGATTATAATTCCCAGGTTTGGCATATTTGGAATCAACTAGCGGGGCAACGGTTTGCAAACGGCTGGATCCTTCTTGCGAAAGATTCTGGTTTTCGTCCGTAAACACAGAGGCAAAGAAGTGATTAAGGAGAGCAGCTTTCTGTTCAGGTTCAGAGGCAAAAGTTCCATTTGATTTGAGAGCTGGAACAGAAGAATGTAACCTTTAGTCTTGAATTTTAGGTAGCTGAAGAATTTCTTTGGCTTGTGCAAAGTTCTTCTGGCAGAGCACTCTGGATGTATCTAGTTTCAGATTGACGCTTAGCTTGGTTAAGTTGGGTTCTGAGACGTCTGAAATTCTTCAAGGTGTGCATGCGAATAATGACTACGTTTGTGGGCGGTCCTACATTGCTTCTTGAGAGACTTAATTTGATTGTTGTACCAAGGAGGATTACTTGAGTCCTTGAGGACCTTGGATGGGACAAAGGTCTCCAAGCCCTCTGCAAATATGTCACGTATGTGAGTCCAAAGATCGTCCACACCTCCCGTTTGGGAAAGATCAGAGATGAGGCCAAGCCTGTCAGAAAGGAATGTTTTGAGATGAGCGGTTTTAGCCTTTTTAAAGAACCAGATTTTCCGTGAGAAAGATGACATTACTTGGACAGGGAGATGGAATCTAGATGTTACAATCTGATGATCACTGATGCCGTCAACTACTGACGTGTCGATGACACATTCAGGATAATTTGTGAAAAGCAAGTCTAGAACATTGGCAGAAGTTGCAGTAATTCTAGTTGGCGACCTCACGAGCTGGTCAAAACCCAAGGCGACAATTTGGGATACCTTCCGCTGGGCTTGGCACGCAGCTTCGTGGCAGGGAATGGGAGAATTCCAGTCGAGTTGAGGGAGGTTAAAGTCACCACCTATAATAACCATTTTATCTTTATTCGAAGCCGGACCATCACCACTAGTTAGCTCATCTAGGATATTGTCAAAAACATCAAAGTTTTCTGTCGGAGAGCGGTAGGCTGAAATAACTTTTACAGATTTGCCATTTTTTAGCAGTACATCACAGCAAACAAATTCGCTGGAAATGTGAGTGGATACATTGTAATGAGCAAGACCTGTTCTGATGCAGATGAAAACGCCTCCACCTTGCGTGCATCGGTCTCGCCTCACAACCTCATAGCCAGCCGGAAAACAAGAACTGCTGGGAATTGCGGGAGAGAGCCAGGACTCGCATCCCAGGATTATGTCAGGATTGTGTAATTCAACAAGGGTTTCAAATTCATGGATTTTGTTAGCTACACTGCGGCAGTTGACAACAATAACAGACAATTCGTCACGATCCTGGGATGGAGCTGGTCTCTTCCAGCTAAGACTTTCCTCTCCTGTTCCGGGATCGCTTAACCTAAAAAAGAAAGAATTTCTTTATTAATTGTTGCTGCTGCCAGGACGGAACCCTTTCCGTTGTAGTGGATTTTGTCTGTCGGCTCCAGGTAGGCTCCTTGTTGATAACGTTCGATGTCCAGATATTCCGCTCCCCACTTGCTGCAGTTGAAGGCGATGTGACCGTTGAGTTCTGCGATTCTCTTTTTCACGAATCTGTCTCTGTCTTCACGGAGCGGAATGCTGCAAACGTGGAGTTTCACCACCTGGTCCTTGACGATGGCTAACTTCTCAATACCTGCAAAAAGATTTTCAAAAGCAGACATTATTTTTCGGTCGTGGCTGTTGGGGATGTCGTTTACTCCGGCGTGGACGATGACCTGCAGTTCTGCACCTGGTGGGATGACCTTGGATTGGATCTCTCGGATTTCTTCTTCGACGTCTCTGATCCTGCCGCCGGACCAATGGGAGATGACCGTCTTGCCTCTCAAGATCGGAAGAAGTTTCCTCTCAACTCGACGAATGTTTGAATCGCCAGCCACGATCACATACTTGAGTGGTTCAGCTAGGTTGACCTGTGAAATATCAGAAAAACCTCTGGTTCCTGGACTTCACCCTCATTGATGCACTTCCTGCTGACTCTCCAGTTTTGGATTTTCTTGCAGCGACGTTGTTGAATTTTGTTGGACACCACATTCGGTTGCTGCTCAGAGCTGGATGTCTCATCTTCAACCTGCAAAACCTCGTTATCAACCTGCGAAAGAAGAGCAAATTTGTTAGCTGTAGGGACAGGTGCTGGCCCTTGGGTAGCTTTGGGGGATGGTTTTCTTTGGCTTCGACCCTTTGCCACTTTCCAGGCTTCTTCGTCTTTCTTCAACCGCAGGGGACTAACACTCTTTGGAGCATTAACTGGACTGGATCCGACTTCTGGCTTGCATCGACATACCGACTTGGAGCATTGCACCTTCATGGCCTGGATCAGGAGCTCGATCTGCTTGGACTGCATGCTGACGACTTCCAACAGCTGTTGAACCAATTTTCCCTGCGTCATTTTCCTGGGTGAAAATGAAACTGAGAGGCAATGCAAATAAAGAAAGAAACGGGGAGCACAATAACAATCCAAACAAAGAAAATTACGTTTTGCAAATTAATTGGATTTGATGAAGGCTAGCTAAAAAGATAAAAACAATTTCGAATAATCAGGAATTTAGATAAACTTCTCTCTCTCTATCAAAATGTTGAGCACGTTATCTGCAACAATCCAGTGATGGATTATCTATTATCTTCAGCAGGATTCTTCCCTGTTCAGTCAGGAAAAAACCTTTCTTCGGCACTGTTGCACAGATCACAATTGTTCAACTTCGATCCGAACTTCCGTAGATGTTCACTAATGAGTATATCGCAACTCAGCACAAATTATATTAACTACTCCAGTGGTCCGAGATCCTTGCAGATATTTTAGCGTCTGTTGCACTGTTATCACTAGCAAGATCAAGGCCTCAGCACAGCAGATTTCTTAACTATTATTCAAACTGGTCCCAGATCCTTGCAGATATTTAGTGTCTGATGCACTGTTATCACAAGCAAGATCAGGGCCTCAGAATTATCGTGATAGTGGCTCTCTAAAACAGCCAATCTTCATAAAATTCCTCAAAGAAACAATGTTTAACGTTTTGTTCTGTGTGTTGCAGTGGTTGGAATAGCAATGTTGGCATTCTCTTCCGTGAATGTTCACTTTTGACATCGGTGATCTGTGGCTGATTTTTGCCCGGATAAATGTCATGATTCATGATGTTGGCGATGTTGCACAATGGCTGTGGATTTCCTGTTCACACAGCACAAACCTCTGCAAGCACCATTCGTTGCAGCGCTGACCTTTGGAAAATTTAAAGTTGCAAAATGCACAAGAAAATAAAGTCCACATCCGATTTGGCTGCGAATAGCCATTGAGTTTAGACAATCAATGGGCCCTACCAATTTTAATGGATATTTTTTCATGGTACCTATGTATCAATTTTTACTTTTCTGGCTATGCATTTGTTGGTGTATTTTATGGTCTATTTTTTAAACATTCTCACGTTTTGCAGGTCCATTGCATGATGCAGGTTACACATTTGTCTTCTTCATCAGTTTTGTGGTTTTATGGGGAGTTGTATGGGTTAGTGTGTGGCTATCCTGTCCGAATCTCTCCCATCCCTTGCAGGCATTCTTTCGTTGTGTCTTTCTTTTCACCTTGTAACTATCTGGCAAAAAACAGGTTGCGAAGAGGAAGGAGGCCACCAATGATCTGGAAGATGAAAAAAGAAGAGAGCGAATGAGGAACGTAAGTCTGATGAAGTAAGTGAACACGTTCCTTTGGCAAAGGATGGAAGGATCGAGAGTTTTTGCCCAACACTGGTGTCGGGGTTTTTTGCAGGGATTTGCTTTTTCACAAGTTAAAACTGCCACGTTATTTTGCAAGTCAGAAATATTAGAACAAAAAATTCTTGGCATGGTTTATGTCGTTTATATGGGGGGGACAACTGAAAACGGAGAAGTGAAAATGGATAATTCAACTCAACAAACAACAGTGTGTCCGACAATTCAACTCAATATGCCAAACAATCCATGCACCAGACAATCCATGCACCGGACAATCCAACTCCCGAGTTGGATTTGGAGTCCGGTGCATGGATTGTCCAGCACATTGAGTTGTCGGACACACTGTTGTTTGTTGAGGTGAATTATTCATTCTCAATTGCCCCCTCCGGTATAAACGACAAAAACCCTTGGCATTTTTGCAAGTGAATCGTGTGAAATTGAGCTTCCAGTTCACGGCCCTGGTGATGATTTTCCCTTCTTTAATTTTTTTGCGTCTTTTTCAACAACTGAGTTGGATTGTCAAATTTGATAACGCATGGTTTCATCCCTAGTTTAAATGGTGGAAGTGTGGATATACAAGTAGTTGCTTGCAACAACATCAAACAGTTTACCAGCATAAAGCAACCAAGATGCAAACTTAGAGTGCTCAACACCGCCATTCAAATATGCAGCGACTCTTCTTTTTCTTGTCAACAGTTTCAACCTGCAGGTTTTTTTTCAACTCTTGCACGGATTTGGTTTGAGCATGCTATGATGTTCTCAGTTAGTATCCTCAAATGGAATGAGCGATTTCTGAATTTGTCTGTATCTACAAATGGAATAAGATGTAAACAAACACACCTTGTGTATTTGCAAAACTCACGATAATTTTTTACAACTTCAGTCGGCATCTTGCCAACTCGTTGCTTGGATCAGATTAACAAAAAATAGAAACTATTTTCACTCCCGCACTGTTAGGTGAATATTCCAGTTTTGTTGCTCACATGTCGTATTCTTTGCCTTTATCTCCCACTGAAATTTGACACGCAAGTATTTTGTTTGCTTCTGCACTGCCTGTATAAACAGGTTTATTGGTGAACTGTACAAGCTGAGAATGCTGAATAACAACATCATGTTGGCCTGTATCAATGCTCTACTTGAGAAGTCTGATGAAGAATCACTGGAGTGTGTCTGCAAACTGCTTTCAACCGTTGGTGCCATCTTGGAGAACTCGCTCAGGGAAATGAACAAATACCACAAATACTTGGTGAGTTTTCGTTTTTTTTTGGGGGGGGATTTTGCGGTGATAAATTCTGAGCTTGACAACACCAGTCACTAACTGCTGGTAAACTCGCAGCAACGCCACTCTCCACTGCTGAAACCCCTTTGCAACTAAGGAAAAATTGTGACTTTGCAACAATGCGGTTACACTTTGTGAGATTGGTTAGCATTCCGTATGGAGCATGAATTCTGACGACCCAAGTTCCTGTTGCAGATGACCAACCCTTGCGTGAAGAAGTAATGACACCAACTGATAAAATTGTTACAAACTTTTAATCTCATGATGAACGACTTGTAGACAAACAATAGCACACGAACAATCAAATCAGCTGGGAGCTCCATCTTCAATTCCAACACCTGCAGAGTCTTTTCGGCCGATGCCACTTTTCCACCACAGAAAAAGACCCACGAAACTGTGCGACAATTGTTAATAACCTTAGGCCCCCATCTCCATCTGCCTGTTGCAAAAACCGTTTATCAAAATTCTTTCTTTTACTGTGGAATAAAAAAGACCCAAATCAATGTTCAATCAGGCATGTTGCTGGGCTGATGTCTTTGCATTCCCCTTTCTTAATTATGCATGTGTTACTGCCTGAATTGAACAGGCCTATCTTTCATCTGGAAACCAGAACACTCACAGGTAAATTGTACTCCAGGGTAAAACCCACCACCGGAAAACAACCCCGGGAGAGAGCCCCAATTTCCCGCTGATAACTTTTCTGACTGGATAGCCAATCATTGATGCTGGCTGCTTAGACTTCAGCACCTGTACGCCTGTGGTTCCATATGCTGCTGCTTCCATTTTCCGTGTGACTTTTCGCAATGCCCCCAAACTATCCTGGATGCCTCTCACAACACGAATCATTGGAATGTTTGCAAACTCATTTCCGCTACAGGTGCTGACTTGGAGAACTTGCTCAAGGACAGGGAGGCTGCCATTTTGCAATCTTCGAACACCCTTGTCTTCCTGCATTTCTGTGAAACTATAGCAAAGAGCAGACTGTGGCTTCACTAAATGTTCCACTTGTGAACTGAGATCTCTTTCCATGTTTTCTTTGTCAGAATTCTGAATTGTCATTGTTCGTGTTTTGTACTGCGGTGGTGTTTCGGCAGCTTTGTGTTCTTTCTGTACACACTGGAGGCACTAAATTCCTTCGTGAAGTAAAATCTAATAATTTTGTCGTTTTTTCTTGTTTCAGTCACTTCCCGGAAATTTGGATCAAGTGTTCACAACATTGAGATCACTGTGGAAAAATAAGAGCAACTCCTCCAGAATCCGTTTCATGATTCAAGACATTTTGGAGCTTAGGGACCGGCAGTGGGTGCCACGTAAGGGGACTTCAACCAACTCCAAGGAAATTCAAGATGCGGCTATGAAAGTCAGGGAGCAGGCTGCTCTGATGAGGAATAAGACTGAGAGAAGGCAAATAAAGACCAAGGACAGGTCAAAACAAAGTGAGGCTAACTCCTGAAAACAGTGAAAACTACATTTCCCTTTTTTATAATGGACTGTTCAATGTGGCATGGTCGTCAAAAGTAACCCGCCAAAAACTTTCTGCCATAAAATAAATTTCGTATTCAAGTGATTTCAGGCAACTGATTTGGATTTGAAGTCTGAGGTCGACTGTTCAAAAGGCAGTTCAATTTAGCACCACATATGTCAATGCATTTTTTGAATTAGTGGCCGTCAATGATGTTGCCTGCATTTCAACAGCAGGATGCCATCTCTCAGCACCTTGGTTCTTTCTCATCCTTGGGCCCATTTCCCATCTGTCTGAGGCAAGCCTTCGGTATTTCGTGGGGTAAAGATGCCTCTTCTACCTCTCTATTCACTCTCTCCTCCCTCCTCTGTCTCCATCCCTCCCTCACCATCTCTCTCTTTCCCTTCCTCTCTCCTTCCCTCGCCCTCGCTTGCTCCTCCCTCTTCCTCCCTCCCTCTCTTGTGGGCTCCCATGAGAGCCACTAAGGATCTTGAATCCCTAAACTTCTTTCAGCTAGTTCACTTTAGCAAATAGAGTTCACATAAAAAGTGTGGTTTCAGTCAGCAGAATAAAAAGTTCAAATGTCAAAATTAAGAGTTTGGAAGTTGCTGCAATCGAACGATTTGCCACAAAAGCTCTGAAGGGTTAAGGGGGGGGGGGTACCCTTACGGAGAAACTTTTTTGTTTCTTATCCGATTTTGCTGAAATTTTGGGGGGTTGTTAACCATAATAAGAGTATGTTCAGTGCAAAATTTCAGCCTTGTATCTCTCATACTTTTCTAGCTGCAGGTAAATTAGTAGCGGAAATAGGCCAAACTTTTTGAAGTGAGATCTCCTATTTGCGGTATGCAAAATAGACATACTTTATGTCAAATCTGCTCAAAATTTCATGGAAATCCGGCTGATGAAGCCGGAATTTCAATTTAAGCCCTCGTTCAGTCACAATCTGCAATTTGAGCCAATGCGCGGTAAATTTTGCCTTTTTGCGAGTCATTTTTCGTAAAAAGATGATCATAAAAGTTCTTCTGAGAATAAAATCAAAATTCCGGCTTCATCCAGTGCCGGATTTAGGCAATGTGGGGCCCTGGACCCAGTTTTTTCGGGGCCCCTGACCGATCCCTCGACACTTTAGTAGAAAATCGAAAGCAAAAAAGGATTTTGTAGACAATCAGAGAATAAAAAAGGCTGCCCGTGTGGGGCCTCCAGACGTTGGGGGTCACTCGACTGCACTTTGGAGGAAATCAAAAGAAAAAATATTTTGTCAGCAAAACACAGAAAAAAGGCTGACCGGCCCCGGATGGGGCTCTCAGAGGACGGGAGCCCCCCAGTGAACTGATGTTTGGAGGAAAATCGAAAGCAAAAAAGGATTTTTTAGACAATCTGAGGGGAAAAAACAAAAGGCAGATCGGGTGGGGCCCCCTCTTTTTGTAGGCAAATGGGATGGGAAAAAATGATTTTGTGAGCAAAACAGAGAGAGCGAGAAAAGGCCACCCGGCCCTGGGTGGGTCCCTCGAGAGGCCGCGGGCCCTTTCCTAAACTGATGTCTTTTGAGGAAAATCAAAAGAAAAATAAGAATTTTTTACGCAACCAGAGCAAAAAAGGCCACCCGGGGTAGGGCCCTCAGTAGATGCCAAGTGTCACAATTGAACTCCGGTACTTTCGAAGAAAATTGAAAGCAAAAAGGATATTTTGTGGCGAAAATGTGAGCACAAAAAAAAGCAAATTGGGAACAAGAGCCGCCCGAGTGGGGCCTTCAGAAGCCGAGGGCCCCTGGACCCAAGTCCAGTCGGTCCATAGGGAAATCCGGCACTGGCTTCATCAGCCGGATTTTTGGACTATTTTACATAAGTACACCAATTTTCACCTTTCTATCATGCACGGATCCTGAGATCTCACTTCAAAAAGTTTTTTGATTGCAAGAAAAACGCAAAAGCCAGAAAACGCGATTGAAGTTTTGCAAAAAATAAAGTAAGATTCGCATTTCGTAATGGTTTTTCGGTGGTCATAACTTCATTGCATCGAGTAGGATAAGGTTGAAAATTGGCATACCTGTGTAAAAAAACTGTGTAGAATCGGCTGGCAATATCAGAAAATTCATTTACTGCCTAGTTCGGCAGGTAATTGGGTGAAAATATTGCAAAAATTAATTCAGCGCTAGGTGTATATGACTTGTAAAAGTGACCTCGGAAAATGTGATGCTGTTCAAAAACTACTTTAGATAGAGTCAAATGGTTTGAAAATTCTGAAAGAAGAAATTTCAGCCTTTAAAATGCATACAAACGACAAAATTGTCATTTTTTTTTGCAAAAATCAACTTTTCGAAGGTACCCCCCCCCTAAAATGGAAGCGTGCAACATATCCAAAAGTCAGCATCCATCAAGGGTAGATGGTGACCTTACGTGTTCACCCCTGGTTTGTTATACTGGCCCTGCACTCATCTGATATCCAATCTTGGACTTGTGGGTTAGCAAAATCGTCTGATTAGGCTGGTTCTGAGCACAATATTGTAAAGGGTTCTCTTTGCTTGTATTGTCAGATAAGCGGGGGCATGGGGACCGCCTTTCGATAGAAGAACTTTGGTGGCATCAATTTTTGTGAATTTTCTATTGGCGAACCACATTTTTGTGCACAAATTAACAAGATTACAGAAAAGAAAGAAATTTCCCTGAGTGTCCAGAAGAATAAGGCTCGATCAGCACTTTCCCTTTTGCCAAAATTCATGATCAGCTTCAGACAGCTCCAGCGGCATGATTGAAGGAGACAAAACTGACTTTTCGGAAATTTGATTTTCTAATCTAATAAAGTTTAGGTGTGCACATCATTGTTTACGATGTGTAAATTTATTGTGGCTCAATGATGGCAACATAAAACCAAAACATTCCCTGGGCGTTACAGCTATTCCAGTGGTGTTTAATCAGGGGTGTTATTTTGGGTGGCAGGGGGGTGATTTTCGTTCAAACAACAATTTCCTGGACAATCAGCAAATAAGTCAATCAGCAAATAAGACAATCAGCAAATAAGGAAAAAAGTGGACGCTTCGCGAAAGTCCAACTTGAAAACTGGCACCACTTTTGCCGCAGTAATAGCTGTGACTGTGGAGTAATAGCTGTGACACTTCTCTGGACCAAAAGTGACTGAGAGCCCAAATTTTAAAATTTTCAGTCTTCGGTCATGTGTTTTTATACAAAAGTGACTCGCGGCAAAAATAGACCCACCACTTTGCAATAGGATGCATGTATTTCATGGTACTGGGATAAAAAATGTTAATTCTGGCTTTGTCAGTCAACTCTGCACACTTTCTTTTCAAAAGTCTATACATTTTCACCTTTTCTGGCTCACAAAATTACCGAAATGCACCATTCCAAGTTTTTTGGTCTGGGAAATCAAAATGCGAGAAAAACAGGGTTTTGGGGGGACTCATTTTTTTGGCGAACATGCACAGCATCAAGGGAGAAGGTGTTGCAAAAATTCACCGCTTCACGATGGCTCCCTGAAATGAAACGGCCAACTCCGGAGCAAGAATGACAATTCCATCAATTTCATATGTGGTTAGGTGCATACCAGAAGTGCCGGAAAGGTTTATCTTTAACAAGGACATTGTTCCATCACAGATCATCAACCAAATATTTTGAAAGTTTTCCTACGCAATAATGTTTTGAGGGGCACCCTTCAGAAAGTTGGTTTTTTGCTAATAACTGATTATATGTTTCGTAGAAACCAATCTTAAAGGCATTACCATCTACCATGGCATCTACCCATTATCTCTTCTTCAGCATTTTCAAATCATTTGTCTCAATCCCATTTAGTTTTTGAACAGCAGCATATTTTCCGAGGTGGCATTATCATAATTTTCGTTTTGCGCGAGACATAAAATTTGCTGCCATTTTCGACATTCGACATGTTTATCCAAGTTTCTGCCATTCTAAGTAGAAAATTAGTTTTCTGGGATTGCCAACTGATTTTCCACAATTTTTTACATCTTTGTAAGGGTGTGGCGGACTGCGAGGGGGAGCCTCCAAGGAGGACACAGGAAATATAAAAATTTATTGCCACTCTTTTATAAAAATTTATTGCCACTCTTTTAAAAAAATTTCATGGATGTTTGAAAACTGGCGGCGGAAAAAGATTACCCATACATGTGAAAAATTCCCATTCTTGAGATTTTAGCAAAAACTCCATGCTGTAGAAATAAAAGATCCTCTTTCATCACTAATGTCAAAATCTGACACCTCTAGAAAGCTCCGTTGCAATTTGGAGCTTTAATTTCAACCAAATGCATAAGAGTAAAAAGAAAGAAAAAAAAGTTTCGGAGGCAACAGTTAGATGGGAAAAACACATGTATGAGTAATCTTTTTCCGCTGCCACTATTCTGCACACAATTACCTGGCTTGAGGCCATTGTCGGATCGGATATCACATTTTGCTGACGGCCATCACTCTTCAAAAGCCCTTTTCACATTGCATCAAAGCCTCGACACATCCCACACCAGCACAATGCCCCAAGAAATCTGGCGGCAGACCACAATTTAAAAATTCAAAAAGAATTTTTGGCCATTGTCGGATCGGATATCACATTTTGCTGACGGCCGTTTCGACCCCTGCATTGGAGTCTTTCTCAAGTCTGATGATGCGACATGTTTGCTGCTGCCAGTGTTGTGCGACTGGTGCAGTCTGAGAATGGGTTATGAGTTGAAGTTGGGGTTGAAGTCATTGCTGCAGAGTGGTGATTCACGTCCATGGTTGTTGGTCGGTTGTCTTGTTTTGGCAGCTGACTTAACTCAAGAATGTGGGGTCCTTGCTTGGAATTCTTTTTGAATTTTTAAATTGTGGTCTGCCGCCAGATTTCTTGGGTGCATGTGCTGGTGTGGGATGTGTCGAGGCTTTGATGCAATGTGAAAAGGGCTCTTGAAGAGTGATGGGTAAATGTGGGGGTCAGCTTTTGGGAAGGGGGCATTTTGGTGTTATGTGAATGAATGATGGGTGGCTTTGTTGAGGAAGGGTTGGGATGTTGGATATCTTGGGGGTGGGAGGCTGGAGGCTGTTCTTCGGTATGACAGATGTTGGGGATGGTCTGCAGGAAAGTTTTAAGGCAAGGCGGTGATGGTAGTGTTTTTGTGGAGTGGATGGGAAGTGATGGAAATGGGGAACATTTGCTGGGTTGGGAAGTTTTTTGGGGTGATGGAGAGGTAATTGTTTAGTCTTTGCGAGACGGATCGTAGCACCAGACATAATTTGACATTACGAAAAACTTCCACTGAAAATGTTCACAAAAGAACCACTCCAGTAAATCAGTGGCAATTTAAACTATTCCCATGTGTTCATGCCACCAAATGAAATGACACATTGCAGAAATTCACCACTGGATTTGTAGAAATTTTCCAGTGTGCTTGTCTTCCTCTTTGCGGAGTTTTTCCATATCTCTCGGAAGAAAAATCCAAACATCAAAAGGGAGTAACCAAAGTCACGAAAAGTGGTTTTGCCAGCAAACAAAGGTGATGAGCACGGAATTGATTAAAGGCAGCAACTATTCCAAGCGAGTCTTTTTTTTTGCTGTATTCAATGTAGGGGGTGCAGCTACACCCTAGAACATCTGATCTAAAAAAGTACGGGACAAAATGCAGGGTCAGGATCATCTCTCAAAGTTTTGGGATAAATTAAAGAATTCATCTCTTGAAACTCGACCATCTTGACTTGGAGATTCTTACCAAATGGTGGCATTCATTTTGTTGTGAAGATGGAAAGCTGCAAGGGACAGAAATTCTCTTCTTGTTCTCAACTCCAGTGAGAATTGCTCTTCGAATGACAGGGGCCATTTGCATTCCAGTGACAAAGTCCTGACATGCAACTCTGTGGATCTTACGGGACATGCCCCAACAAAATACATTCTTATTCATTAATGGCTAATTCTGTCTCTCTTCTCTTATAAATTTTCCGTCGATTTTTCAGTCACACTTTCATTTTCATTACATCATTTCCTCCTTCCGCTTATCGCTTTGCAGATGGATGAGCAGAACATTGTTCTGCGCCCAGGAGCAGGAGGCATGAAGATGGGGACAGGGTGGAATGTCATCGAGTATGCCTTTTGATAGCTCAATACCTACCATTGCAAACAGGTATAATTCCCTGTCTTCCAAACCTGGAATGGCTCCTTCCGACCCCTCTGGATCAAGTTCAAGACATCCTCAGTAAGCCAGCCTACTTTTTTGGTCAAATGTTGTGCTTTGTATACATACTGCAAGCCCACATGTTTTGCAGATGTGGTTTTTACCATTCTATACATGCGATGATGCTTTCATGACTATAGATTTTATTGAACCAGAGTTTATAAAAATGTTTGTGATCTAAAATTTAAGCCTAAGCTGCTGCACCTAAAAACGTGTTTTTTGGCAATCATTAGCCGACCCATGTGTCTTCAATGTTGACTCACAGTTGAGTGTTGCTGTTGGGGCTGGTTATTGTAAAGATATTGGGTAAAATTAATTTCCATTTTGCCACCTTCGTAGTTCGTTCGGTTTGGTTTGTTTTTTTTTCTTGGTGGACAGCCCGACAGGGTTTCCCACTTTCTGGAAAATCAGGCATAATGCTTGAAAAAATGAATAAATCGCTAATTTCTATTTTTTTTCACAATTTTTAACATTCATACCTATTTTACTTTGATTCTAAACCGATGCTTGTTTTTTTTTGATAATTGAAGCTGAAAAGTTGGATATTGACAGAAGGATTCAAGTGGCAAAGATGGGCCTCAAATAGTACCTACTGCAGGCAAGACAATTGAAGGAAGTGAGACACTGTTCTGCTTTTGCAATTTTTTCCTGTTTCACTATTTGTTTTTTTATCATCATTGTGTCGGTTCAAAGAGGCAGGGAAAATTTTGGATATTGGGTCAGGGAAAATCAGGGAATTTGAAAAAGAAATTTGAGTTGGAACCCTGCCCCAGTCTCCATGCAGAAATAAAGTGAATCATAAAGGCTTTTAGATGCAAAGGGCTTTCAAGATTGCTACAGCCCTTTTAGTCGTCTATATATTTGTTTACCGCACTCGTCTATGATGTCATAGAGCATCACCAATTTGCAAGTCTCTCATCTGTGATCGCATATTCAATTTTTGGAGTGTTTGGGACAACTCCTTTGAAGGCATCTTTATTTCCGATGACACGTAAAATGCAAAGACCTGTACAAAGTCTTCATTCCAAGAATCGAAGTTGTGCAACCCGAAATCGAAAAAATTATAAACTGCGGTCTCCTTTGTCGGCATGTCAAAGCGAAGCCGGTCCTGTCAATCAAGGTGCAAATTGTCGGCTATCCTTCTTTAACCCACTTCCACCAACGACTTCCCAGAAATCCGATGGAAAATGTGATCAGATGCGGTCTGGCGGTGCCATCGAAGGATTAAAAAAAGATTTCCAGATAAACGCACATTTACGAGTATGTGTTGACATTATTATTGTTTCTTTTGTCGGCGTGCCCTCTGTTTTTGTCTCTGGTATTTTGTCATGGTCCCTGTATTTCGAGTAGGGATTTCTAAAGTGCCATTTTTTGAGAAACCGGCTGGAAAAAGTAGGCATCTATTTTTTCGATATCTCCAGCTGCCCGGCAGGGCTTGGTGTGACATGCCCCCAGCCGAAATTTGACCCAGGACACTTTTTTTCCCGCGCAAATATCGATCCTTTAAGATGCCAAATGGCATCATAGACAGGACCAACCATTTAGGAGCAACAGGTGAGGAAAAAACAGCAAAATCAACACCATTGAAGTCCGCTGTTCGCAGGTCAATTTGACAGGGTTACAGTTGACACTCAGCAGTACAATTTGGTAGCGTTTTAGACGAGATCTCAAAGTGGGGTTTCAGTCCAAAAAAATTATCTTTTTTACCTCATGGTGAGACGACTTCAGGGTTGACATTTTGTGGTGCCATCATATGGCATCATAGACGAGATGAAGGTTTTTCCCCCAGCCGAAACCCACTTGTGGTTCGGATCTTTGTTTTATGGCAACTGGATTTCAGTTTTTACGCATTCCTGTTTCCGTTTCTCAAAATCCTCCAGCAATATTCACGTGTATATTTCATGCAATTGTAATTGTTTATTATGGTTGTATGTTTGTAATTGTTGTGCATGTATGTTAAGTGTATTTATATTACATGTAATTGTTATATTCCACATGTAATTGTTTCCAGGAGACTTGGGGGGCTTCAGAATGGCAAATCATCTGATACTGATCGCGACTAGAGGGTGATTCCCAACAGGACACAGCTCAACCAGAGTCATCCAGGTAATTTTTTTTCACCGTTGATTTATTCTATGTATGAAGCCAAGCGATTCTGGAATCGGAAAAGTTTTTGGAACAGAAGTTTGCTGTTTTAAATAGGTCTGCAGTTGAAATAAGACTGCGCTGGTGATGCCCACTTCTTACTGCAATCAGTACCATTCCCGGGATCCAATATTCCATTCTTCATTTTGGTGTGGACTGGGAGCGAGCTTTTTTTGCTGATTCAATGTAAGGGGTGCAGCTACACCCTAAACATCTGATCTAAAAAAGTACGGGACAAAATGCAGGGTCAGGATCATCTCTCAAAGTTTTGGGATAAATTAAAGAATTCATCTCTTGAAACTCGACCATCTTGACTTGGAGATTCTTACCAAATGGTGGCATTCATTTTGTTGTGAAGATGGAAAGCTGCAAGGGACAGAAATTCTCTTCTTGTTCTCAACTCCAGTGAGAATTGCTCTTCGAATGACAGGGGCCATTTGCATTCCAGTGACAAAGTCCTGACATGCAACTCTGTGGATCTTACGGGACATGCCCCAACAAAATACATTCTTATTCATTAATGGCTAATTCTGTCTCTCTTCTCTTATGATTTTCCGTCGATTTTTCAGTCACACTTTCATTTTCATTACATCATTTCCTGCTTTCGCTTATCGCTTTGCAGATGGATGAGCAGAACATTGTTCTGCGCCCAGGAGCAGGAGGCATGAAGAATTGGGGACAGGGAGCGGTTGGAATGTCATCGAGTATGCCTTTTGATAGCTCAATACCTACCATTGCAAACAGGTATAATGCCCTGTCTTCCAAACCTGGAATGGCTCCTTCCGACCCCTCTGGATCAAGTTCAAGACATCCTCAGTAAGCCAGCCTACTTTTTTGGTCAAATGTTGTGCTTTGTATACATACTGCAAGCCCACATGTTTGCAGATGTGGTTTTTACCATTCTATACATGCGATGATGCTTTCAAGACTATAGATTTTATGAACCAGAGTTTATAAAAATGTTGTGATCTAAAATTTAAGCCTAAGCTGCTGCACCTAAAAACGTGTTTTTGGCAATCATTAGCCGACCCATGTGTCTCAATGTTGACTCACAGTTGAGTGTTGCTGTTGGGCTGGTTATTGTAAGATATTGGGTAAAATTAATTTCCATTTTGCCACCTTCGTAGTTCGTTCGGTTTGTTTGTTTTTTTTCTTGGTGGACAGCCCGACAGGGTTCCCACTTTCTGGAAAATCAGGCATAATGCTTGAAAAAATGAATAAATCGCTAATTTCTATTTTTTTTCACAATTTTTAACATTCATACCTATTTTACTTTGATTCTAAACCGATGCTGTGTTTTTTTGATAATTGAAGCTGAAAAGTTGGATATTGACAGAAGGATTCAAGTGGCAAAGATGGGGCCTCAAATAGTACCTACTGCAGGCAAGACAATTGAAGGAAGTGAGACACTGTTCTGCTTTTGCAATTTTTTCCTGTTTCACTAGTTGTTTTTTATCATCATTGTGTCGGTTCAAAGAGGCAGGGAAAATTTTGGATATTGGTCAGGGAAAATCAGGGAATTTGAAAAAGAAATTTGAGTTGGAACCCTGCCCCAGTCTCCATGCAGAAATAAAGTGAATCATAAAGGCTTTTAGATGCAAAGGGCTTTCAAGATGCTACAGCCCTTTTAGTCGTCTATATATTTGTTTACCGCACTCGTCTATGATGTCATAGAGCATCACCAATTTGCAAGTCTCTCATCTGTGATCGCATATTCAATTTTTGGAGTGTTTGGGACAACTCCTTTGAAGGCATCTTTATTTCCGATGACACGTAAAATGCAAAGACCTGTACAAAGTCTTCATTCCAAGAATCGAAGTTGTGCAACCGAAATCGAAAAAATTATAAACTGCGGTCTCCTTTGTCGGCATGTCAAAGCGAAGCCGGTCCTGTCAATCAAGGTGCAAATTGTCGGCTATCCTTCTTTACACTTCCACCAACGACTTCCCAGAAATCCGATGGAAAATGTGATCAGATGCGGTCTGGCGGTGCCATCGAAGGATTAAAAAAAAGATTTCCAGATAAACGCACATTTACGAGTATGTGTTGACATTATTATTGTTTCTTTTGTCGGCATGCCCTCTGTTTTTGTGTCTGAACTTTTCCTGGTATTTTGCCATGGTCCCTGTATTTCGAGTAGAGATTTCTAAAGTGCCATTTTTTGAGAAACCGGCTGGAAAAAGTAGGCATCTATTTTTTCCATATCTCCAGCTGCCCGGCAGGGCTTGGAGTGACATGCCCCACCAGCCGAAATTAGACCAAGGACACTTTTTTCTCACGCAAATATCGATCCTTTAAGATGCCAAATGGCATCATAGACAGGACCAACCATTTTGGAGCAACAGGTGAGGGAAAAACAGCAAAATCAACACCAGATAAGCCCGCTGTTCGCAGGTCAATTTGACAGGGTTACAGTTGACACTCAGCAGTAGAATTTGGTAGCGTTTCAGACGAGATCTCAAAGTGGGGTTTCAGTCCAAAAAAAATTATCTTTTTTTTACCTCATGGTGAGACGACTTCGGGGTTGACATTTGTGGTGCCATCATATGGCATCATAGACGAGATGAAGGTTTTTCCCCAGCCGAAACCCACTTGTGGTTCGGATCTTTGTTTTATGGCAACTGGATTTCAGTTTTACGCATTCCTGTTCCGTTTCTCAAAATCCTCCAGCAATATTCACGTGTATATTTCATGCAATTGTAATTGTTTATTATGTATGTATGTTTGTAATTGTTGTGCATGTATGTTAAGTGTATTTATATTACATGTAATTGTTATATTCACATGTAATTGTTTCCAGGAGACTTGGGGGTCTTCAGAATGGCAAATCATCTGATACTGATCGCGACTAGAGGGTGATTCCCAACAGGACACAGCTCAACCAGAGTCATCCAGGTAATTTTTTTCACCGTTGATTTATTCTATGTATGAAGCCAAGCGATTCTGGAATCGGAAAAAGTTTTTGGAACAGAAGTTTGCTGTTTTAAATAGGTCTGCAGTTGAAATAAGACTGCGCTGGTGATGCCCACTTCTTACTGCAATCAGTACCATTCCGGGATCCAATATTCCATTCTTCATTTTGGTGTGGACTGGGAATGGCTTGAGGGGAGGGCGTGAGGGTCAAAATACTAACATCCATATTTCTTGCCGATTTTATTATGGTATGTGATCAAAATAATCTAACAACGTACAGTTCGGACCCATCATAATTTGATTCCATGATAAAATTTCAACTTACAAGATCGTGTTCTTTTCAATATGACGTGACCAAAAAAAGCGTGACACAACCAAGACACGTTCAGACAGAGTTCAAAACTTGGAGTAAAAATAAACTATTCTGGCTCATAGCATCCAAAAGAGCAGCATTTTCTTGCAAATATGACAACTATTCCTTTCTTGATTGTGGAGCTGCTGAGAAAATGTGATTGAAAGTTTGAAAAATGCAAAAAACAAAGCTGTAAAAATGTCCTCGAAATTTGTGTCAGACACCCCAACCCACCTCACCGCACCCCTATCATAACCAACACCCCAGCACCAATCCATCTCCGTCTTCAGTTGTGCCTCCACTGGTGTCGCCTGAGGAAGCCCCACATTGGTGGGGGCAAAACGTCGCGATCTCAAAAATGTTACGAACGGTTTTGGCTGTAAGGCGATTTTAACGTATGTTCTGTGAAGTGTTGTTCGTGCACAAAACCGGCAAGCAGAGCAGTCTCTCCTTGTGGAGATCTCGGTGGAAGCATTCTGGATTGAGAAAACCCTCACCAGAGCTGACCGAATTGCCCATCGTCCCGGTAACATCCTCCACATCATAATTTGAGTGTTATCCTTAGAGATCCTCACACCCATTGTGTTCTTCAGTTGCAAACGTGGTCAGTCAGCCTTCACAGGGCATGGCTTTCAGACACTGCTCCTACCCGCTTTAAAAGGGCAACTCAACTGGAAAACCCTCCTACGGGACAGGGAATCATCCCGATAAATGGAGGATGGATGTTGGAAAACCCTCCTACGGGACAGGGAATCATCCCGATAAATGGAGGATGGATGTTGGAAAACCCTCCTACGGGACAGGGAATCATCCCGATACATGGACGATGAATGTTGGAAAACCCTCCTACAGGACAGGGAATCATCCCGATAAATGGAGGATGCATGTCTGTCCCCTTGTTCTCCACGAATCGTTAAAATGTTCACCGCCAATTTTTTTTTTTTTGTTATCCCCGGGTGGATCATGTGATTTGATGCCGTTGTCTAAAATGAGCGAATCCTTTGTACAGGATACCAAAATGGGCCTGCTTGAGCCCCAAAGAAACAAAGTTTTCCACCGATTTTTTTGTTCTCCCTGGATAATATTATGATTTGATGCCGTTGTCCAAAATGACCAAATCCAAAGCACAAATATATCAAAATGCACCTGCTTGAGCAAAAAAAAAAACAAAGAGCAAGGGCGATGACGAAAAAATGCATTAACCAACAACCGAGAAACTACTGTAGTCTGGAAGGAAAGTTTTCGAATATCCTAAAGTTTTTTTGAATATCCTTCTCGAATTGAAAATTGAGTCGAATGAAACAAAGTTTTTCGTTTCATTCCAAACAAAAATAAAAAAATTGAAATATTTTTCATGAAAACAAACCAAGAAAACCTGAAAAAGCTTTTACAATTGAGGCCACAATGCCACTTGGGCACCTGAAGGGCAGGCCAAGGGGCAAAAACACTTTTCAAGATTTCCGCACAGAACTTCAGTCCTCTGGATGAAAAATATGCAGGCTTCATTTGCTTGCTGAACTGACTATTCAAAAACATGAAAATAATCTGGCCTACGGGTGGAAGCAAAGTTGCAAGTAATTTGACACCTCAGTTTCCGTCTACTGTTACGACTGAAGTAACACTCAGTTCACAGTTGCACATTATTTGCATTTCGTACAGCCACAGGACATTGGTTTTCAATCTTCAGCGATGTTATGGCATTGTAGCAAGTATGTGCAATTTTGTTCAATCTCACGTGTGCAATCTGGGCATAAATTGTTGCTCGTGTGATGATTTGCCCGACACTGAGGCGCTGTTGGGCCAATATTGGTGTTCAATGCATTTTTACTGAGTGTACGCCAAACGAAATGTAGACAGTGCAATTTCTACAATGTTGTGCCGCTGTTTCCAAATATTTGGCCACGTTTTTGCATGGACTGGGAAACGAGTGGCGTAAACAAATTTGTCTGCTCCATATGTATACAGGTCGGGAAGCAGTCTAAATGATAGAAATCTAAAGATAGAAAGCAGTCTAAATGCTGTCATCTTTAAAGATACGTTTGTGGGGACTCAGTTAGTCCTCTGTTCCAAATGGAAAGAGTGGAACACCCCGATTCCCATCAGTGACCCGCCTTGGAGAGTGCTGCCGAATCTACCTTTGGTAGATTTTTCTTGCAGAATTTTCTTGAACTTGTGGGAAAAAATCCACCAGGTGAGCAAAATATTGGCTGCGTAAAATAATGCACTGTGCGGATATTGGCATTATGTCTGTTTAGTTCTTTTCCGTTTTCTCTTTCACTTGTAACCTAACGTAAGTGTACAGACCCACCCATTATCTGTTTACATGACATTAATTTCTATTTGCAGATGACAGATTCAGAAGGAAATGGAAAAAAATTGGAGGTGCAGGTGCAGACTGACATGCAAAGGTGTTGTTTTCTTAAGCTTTTAATGCTTGGTATACTTATTTTGAACAACTTTTTTACTCACTTAACCTTGTGGATCTCAATTCTCTATACTTACTTAACTTGTGGATCTCAATTCTCAATCGGTGTTTGCTATTTTGTTGTTGTTTACACGCCTGGCACTTTACAGTATCTGGAAAAATAACAGAGTATGACACAATTAATCTTCCAAGTAATCTTCCAAGTCCAAGTAAAAGCAACTGCTTTGTCACCAAGTCCAGGGTGCCACATGTGGAGCTCTGCTTTCCACTTCATCTAGACCAGACAAAAGTGTGTGGCCTGAACTCAAAATCCGGAGCACCTCATGGGGAGCTCTGCTTTCCACTTCATATTGACCAGACACAAGCATGTGGACTGTCCACCAAGTCCAGAGTGCCACGCCACATTGGGTGCTCCGCTCCTACTAACTAATCTTATTACTCTGCTGCATGTCTGTGTCTGGAATAGCAGGATGCCAAAGATGGCACTCTGGTCTTTGTGCCACGCAGTGGAAGAGGTTGAATGGTAATAATTTTGAGTTACACATGCACAAATTCCACTTAAAAATTCGATCCTTCTCAAAAAATAGAGCAATTTCACATTAAAAATAAGAAGGAAAGACAAAAATAATTATTGTGGCTAAAGTTTGATGTCGTGACATTTTCATTTCTGAATTTATTTGCAATGGAACGAAAAATGAGGAGGCATCACCCTTCATGCTATGCTCCATCTGCTAATTTTCCAGATATGTAAGAATATATCCTGAAAAGAGCCTTTAAATACAATGTTTTGAAACAGTCCTGTTTTTATCTGTTGGTAGAGGTCGCTGATGTTGGGGGCAGTGGACAATGGCCTCCATGAAGGGTGTTCATCATTTTTGCACATATCCTACACCTTCCTCTACCGTGACTTCCTTGAAAAAGATCCACACTTGGTCCATAAATTTGCAGATCAGGTGGTTTGGCCACTTCCAATCACTTGCCGACACCGGATATTTATTTTCTACACATTTACATCATCCTTTTGAAAATTCCCTGACTTCTGTTAAACTTCTGAAATCGCCCGACAAATCCGACTTTTCTGGTTGAACGAAATTCCAACTCTTTCACTCAGGCTGGGTACCCCATCACGTGTTCCACTGGTAATATAACAAGCCTACCCATTCGATATCCCTTCAAGTTTTTGGCTCCACATTACAGTACGGAGGATATCATGTGCCAGAGTGACCACTGGCATGATGGGCGGAGAGAAACCAGGAGACCAGTAACCGAGAGTTCAGAAAACATGTTTTCGGGGATTTCCTCTTTTGATGGGATGGCTGTTTTCAAATGGAAATGGTGAATATGGTTCAATACCTTTTTTTTTCACGTGCCAATCCCCGAACATTTGACAGGGTGCTGTCAAGTTGAAATTTCGGAGAATCTGTGGAGTTACCCATAGTGCCTTACAGAATTTGCAGAGTTATCCATGGTACCTTCATGGCTCTCTGGAAAAGAATGACAGGCTAATTTTCTGCAATTTCGTTGATCAATTTCCACAAATCAATCGAAAAACATTTTCCCCAATTGCTTGCCCTCCCATTCAGCCATGTGAAAGACCCAACTCATTTGGTCTTTCATCTGATCCAAAATTTATTTTTTTAATTGAATTGACTTTTATTGAATTGATCACAGGCTAATAATTTAGAAAAAAGCTTACGAGATGTCAGGGCTGCACATGTAGCTGTAAGAAGAGTGACTACTGTTACCCCTCTGAACTTCCCTAGGTAGGTTACTTGTTCCCACTTGGAACAACCCACCACACAACCACACCAACCTTTATTAAATTAGGCTACATGTGTGAGCCCCGAATCAGGAAATCAATGTTGACTTCTCAATTATTGTGAAGCCTCACACGCAAATCAGTGACTACCGTTACCCCTCTGAACTTCCATAGGTTACTTGATCCCACTTGGAACAACCCACCACACAACCACACCAACCTTTATACAGAAGACTACCCATAAATGAAAAACAGTAGAAATTGCCAGAAATTGAAAAATTTGTTAAAATTGTTTTATCTAAAGAAAAGTTAAGGAAAAATATGTAAGGGAAAACGATTTGACAAAGCAAGAAATCTTTTCCTAGTCTCCTACATATGAAAGATGAAAATTTCGTGACCACCTCCCTCCGCCCAACTCATTCGTCAGTTTTCGGTTTGTTTTCGTTCGACATGCCACACACATGTCGACAGACCAG
The DNA here is from genome assembly GCA_030068105.1 of Sinentomon sp. SZTP_YWyxl. NCBI lineage: Eukaryota > Metazoa > Arthropoda > Protura > Sinentomata > Sinentomidae > Sinentomon > Sinentomon sp. SZTP_YWyxl. The sequence goes on along the minus strand of JASGXE010005113.1, from coordinate 14,847 downwards.
CGACCAGCTTTGCAGTCTGCAGAAACAGCCTTTGTGTTGAACTTGCCGCCCCTCACCTTCCAACAATGCTCAGTCAGTCACTGCGTCCAATTGAGCCGAATTTGAAAAATCGGAGCAGCAGTTGTGTTGACCTTGGCGACAGAAGGAAAGAGCAAAATGAAGGCAACTGGGAGGGTGAAAGGCGAGCGATTGTTGTTTTGAGAACCTTCCTCCGTCCGACATGTTCGTCATTATCGGTTTGTTTTCGTTCGACCACGTTGGTTCGACAAAGGCAACATGAGAAGGAATCCCTCCTCGCCTTTGGTCCACCTTGGCCTGTCATGCCACTGGCCTCTGCCTTTTCTCACTGACTGATTGTCCAACTTTTCATCAAGTCACCGCCCATCTTTGTGATTTTGTTGGTGAGAAGGTTTGCCGGTTTTTTGAGCAGAGTTCCCGATGATTTTCCAGAGATTCACCTGCACCCACAGTCGAGGCGTTTTCTCTTTCCATCATCTTTCCGCAGTTTCTCTTCTTTTTTCGTTTTTGAAATTCCGGATTGGCAACATTCTGCATTCTTGCAGAGTGTTGCCGCTTTATGGAATGGAGAGATTTTCTCCTCGAATGTCGTCTGACAGAGTTCGGAGCGACAGGGTTTGTAAACTGGCGTCCCGGTCCATATCGCCCTTGCTGCCCCTTCATGTCCCTGCCGAACGTTACCTAAAGTTTTGCTTTTTTGACGCAGTCCAAACTTGATCTTGCAAAGTTAATCTTCCCACCAAGCCAGGAAAGTTGTTGCATGCCGAATGGAACAACAAACTGCAAAGAGCCAACAAGGCTCAGAAGTCAGATGGTCCGCAGGCCTGACTCCGGGCAGAGGTCAAGTTGACCCAGACTCGAAATCTCGACAAACACGCCGCCGCAACGTTTTGCCATGGTTTGGCTGTGAGTGTGAAGTTTCAAGGACACGAACGTCGCAGGGTTTCGCAGGAAAGCCTTTTCTTGGTGAAGGTTCTGGACGCAGTCTCACTGGCGCAGCCCAGACGAAGGGTTCGAGGGCGGAACCCCCCTTTGCGTGGCAGCCGCGATGTGTTGCACCTGGCCTCCGCCCATAATTGCGTGTCCCTTCATCCTCAACCACTGCCTCCTTAACACAATTCACACTGTATAGTGGCGGCGGAATTAATGCACTCACAAAAATTGCGACTGTTCAGATTTTGGCAGACTCCATATACTGCGAAAATTTTGGATACTATTTTTTATCCGAGGTCAAAATCTGACAGCTGCTGAAAACTCTGCTAATGAAATTTCTTCCACCTGCATGAGAGAGTAAAAAAAAGTTTCAGGCAACAATTGAGTTATGTTGTTAATCGGGGGGCACAATTTCACGATGCAGGGAAACATTTCCAGAAAATGGCTGTTCTCTCAGCCATGCAATTTCGTCCCCCCTTTGCGCCATCAAACGCGGTACGGGGTGTGCCTTTTCTCTGTGTCGTGCAACTGCGCACCTCTCTGGCATCGCCAAACAGTTTTTTTGCATTTTCTTTGTTCCTGCTTTGTCTTTTTGTCCTTGCTTTATGTCTTTGTTCCTGCAGATTGGGTTGGGTGAGGTCCAGGCTGTTTAAAGTTAGGATTCAATTTCACTAAACGGCGAAAACCTTAACTCAACAAACCAAACCTAACCCAATCTAACCTCACCTTACCTGACTAGCCGACAGAAAAGGCACACCCTGTGCCGCATTGCTGGCACCAAATGTTGAAGTTCTGACCCCCAAAAACGAAGAAAAAGGCTTGAAACAGAGTGAAAGGTCAGGTTAGGTTACGTTTGGTCAGATTATGTCAGGTCCGATCGGCTAGACAGGTTAGGTTTGGTAAGATAAGCTTTATTTTTCACTTTTTCGCCACGCGCAAAATCGGGATATGCCCTTTTCGGTAGGCATTTCATACGCACCCCGGCCCGGCCCTTCCATATCTTTGCGACTGTATTTTTTGCATTCAATGGGAACGGAAAGGAAAAGGCAACCTGCAGGATTTCATTAGCAAACGCTTGACATTAATAACCCTGTGATCAATTGCATTTTTCGCCACAGTGAACGGATTTCATACTGCTTCCCTTCACATCCCCGGTTTTTACATGTTTTCAGCTTTCACCCACCCACAAGGCCAAGAAATTACGCTCCCGTTCCACTCGGCGAATGGTTTGCAAAACAAACCATGCAGCATACAGTGATACTTTTACAGTGATACTTTATTTTTTACAGTGATGATTTTTTACAGTGCAGCCAGGCACTGAGATTCAGAAATTTGCCAACAGTAAACTGTGGTGGCCAGAGGCCACACTGTGGACAGAGATCACGGTGTCCCATGATCGAAGTCTCAACAGCACCTTTTTATTTCGTCGATATGGGTTTTTTGATATGGAAAGCCTTGAAATTTCTTCAATAAATCCTTGAAAAATTCAGCAAAAAGGACATTTTTCCTGAAGGGGGCAGTCGACCCGCCCCTTCAATTCCCAAAACAACTTCGCAAAATTATATCCATTCTTAAAACCGAGCATCGAACTTGACTGACGGCATCGATTGAACTTGAATGGAGGAACCCCATGCACTTTCTATAGAGGCAGGAGGCCGCAACGGGACACGGAACGCCGAAACCCGGTTGCGGCCGAAGGCCGCAGTGGGGCGAAGCCCCACTAGTCCTGTGATAAAACAGGAAAGTAGGATACACTTCCCTCAGGCTTTCAAAGGGTCCCATTTCCCCAACTTCTGTCATCATTCTCCAATTCACCAACTTCCAAATTGTTGTTCTGGGAAGCCCACACCTGTGCATGTTAGTGCTGGGCAAGGAACTCAGCCAAGGCTCTCCTCAACCACAACTTTTAACAACCGTTCTTTGCTGTGAAAAGCGAGGCAACAAAAACTTTCCAAAAGACTTCGCGCAGGAGTTTCAGGTCTGGATTCTTGACCATGTGTTGTATTCGAACACATTTATCGACACAATCTGCCAGCTCTCTGCTCAAAACAGTTTAAAAAATAATTAAACTCTTCCATGAACAAAACTCAACCATGGGGTGATCCAGTGTGGATTAACGCTAATCCGAGGTTGCGGAGTAAATTTTGCCATTTACTTGAATGGAAAAAATTAACTCGCAACTTTGTATTAGCTTTAACCCACACCAGATCACCCCACGGTAAAGGGCTTGGATTTACATACATTATGATGTGTCAACCTGACGTAAAAAAACAAAACAAAATTGAACATGTGTGCAAAGACAATTATTCACCAACAAGTTGCCACTGAAAGTGATCTGTACTGATAATCCTACATTTTTCTTAGGTAGGCACTGCTGCCACATGATGGAAGCATTTCCAGGGAGCAGGAAAAAGTAACCACTGTTTCTGAAAAATCAAATCTCAAATTGAACTCACACACCAAAACAGGCATGGAATTTAATAGCCAACAGTGGAGCAGGCAATGCTTTTGTTGCATGTATCAACCAAATCAAATGAAACCAGAAACAACAGAGTTACAAAGGGATTTTATCAGAGAAGCAAAATTCCGATCATCAATGACCTTTCGAAGCACCCAGAGAAACAACAAGACAACTGAACAAAATATGAGATTTTATTTTTGCAATGTCATCTGTCCAGGTTCGCCTTTTTGTTTTGGAAAAGCTTTCTGCAATGTTGCAAAAATAAGATTGAAAAGGTAAAATATGGATGCTGGATTTGGATATACCCGAATTGCATTTGTGATGCAGAACACTTCCAATCAAAATAAAGCCAATCAAAATGAAGGAAGAGAGACACCAATGACTGTCTGATGGATGGGAAATTGCACCAATGAACATGAACCATCATGACCATTTCTCTTATCTGCATCATTTAATTCTTCAGTCGCAAGTTTAACCACAGCTGCTCATGATGAGGATGCAAACAGTGAATGTTAAAAATTCTGCAACCAGAAACTTCCAGTGCCTGGTGTTGTTCAGAATAATTATATCTCATGTGCACTGGAAGTTGAAGTGTGACAAACTGCTACCTAGCATGGGTGAAGGGAGGCAGGATGACCCCCACCATTGTCTGCAGGGGTCTAGCACCTCTCAAGACATTGCATGGAAAACATCCTTTAGGGTGCCCCGAGCCAATAACAGCACATTGCCAGGGGGAATTGTGAGGGACCATGGCAACTTCACAGGGGAGGTGCATCTAACGGTGGAGAGAGCATGATGGGGGTAAAGCCAACTCCTAACTGCCAGGTAAATTTTCGCCATTTCCTTCAATGTGAAAAAAATTACATCGGAGCACTGGTGCGGTGATGATCTTTCTGCCGTAAGAGAGCCAGCCGGTGGCTTCTTTCCCAGCAAGTACATTCCTAATGATGGCTTCTTTCCCAGCAAGTACCCTTCAATTCATCGGCCCGTCATCCCTCCCTTGCAATGCATCAGGTCATAACTTCTTCCGAGATCCAGCACTGAATGGCCAGCAGAATGAAGAAGGCATTCAGAACTGGATGGTGAAAGCTGCAGAATCCAGAATATCGGTGTCAAATATGTTTTTCATCTCACAGCCCAAGGAGCTGTGAACAAAAATCCAGTGCTGGGGTGAATACGAAATCAGATGCTCCAACTGCATCAGGACAACAATAGATGAGTCTGCAAACTTTCATCAGCCCCAATTGAATTGTTATCCCACCATAAAGTGAATGGTGATTGGTGATGTGCCAAGCAGACAACATCATGGGTGAATTTCCACCGCCTGCACCCTGTGAGAAACAAAAAAAAAATCAGCCAGCCAATCAGCAAATCAATACCACGTGGCATCCTACAGGCTCCTCATGTGAGCATGAAAGCGACTTACCAAAACAAAGTTAGCTCAGATGAATGTGTAACTAGAGATGGGAATGGCAAGCAGCATACGAAATAACAAACCTGCTGTTGCATGGGGGGTGATTTATGACGGATACTGAATTATTTGTTGGGCCCATATTTTCACTTAAATTTTGTTGATGTGTAAACCCCCTCCCTGCACCTTAAAAGCCACCGTGAGCACGGACATTATTCTGTTTTGAGTCCATCTGTGGGAAGTAGGGCTGGAAGTGTAAGCCTGCATGGCTGGGACCCTGCCCATTATCTATGCAAGTAGAGCTGACTGACAGAGAGCTTCCGAATTCGCTTCGGTCTATTCGTGTTAAACAATGAGCAGTAATTTGTGAAGAGGATGATTAGAATGGGGGAAATAATGAATCACAAAACATCTGTCATAACGGTGTTTTTAAACTTTACATCAAAAGAACTCACATTTTCTCCTGCTTGTTTATTCCCATCCATTCAGAGTGAACTGTTTCTTTCCCTCTGCCATGAACTGGCATGAGCATCACAATTCCCGATCATGTGCCAAAGGAGCTGAATTGGTATTGTGCTCCATTAAAACTCTCCTTCTGTGCCTTTGATGTGAGACAGTCCCTGGTGATGGTAATGAATATGATCGAGGTGCCCAATTCCGAACTTCACGCAACTCCAGGACATCTTCCATCATGAACCTTATCCTTTTTGATTTGCTAGTGTCTCCCAAATGCTTCCTCAACTCATCAAAGATGTGATTCAAGTTGGATGGAGACAACTTGGGTGGAAGAGAAGACAGCAAAATAAAATGAGCTCGTAAACATTTAGATTGAAAGTGTTCTGCACATATCAGGCACTCAGCATGGCAGATGGCATTTTCCCATGAGTTACTGCCAGTTTTGGAGGTTTTCATGGGTTTCGAGCTGCACCTCGAAGTCTTTTTGCAAGTTTTGCTTTGTGGTCAGTCAGATCTGTTGTGATTTGTGCTTTTTAGCAGTATTTTATGGAAAAATTACTGGCATTTTATGGCCAAATATCGGGCAGTCGTAAGAACCGAAATAAATGTTACCGAGCCTATGGTTTCTGCTCGTAAGTTTCTGAATGCTAAGGTTTTAGTTCATGTATTCCTCAACGTTAAAAACCACAGTAGGCTAAATGATTGCATTTAAGGTGGCGTTACAGTCGCGAGTGCGTATATTCCGTTTTTGAGCATAGCTCTGGTAAATATTGACCATGAGGGCTCAAATTTTGCACACTTATCGCTAATAGACCTGCTTTCCACCACCTAAAATTTAAATCCTGTCCATTTGGTAGTTTGATGAAATCTGATAAAGATTTTTTTTACTGATACGCTCCTCTTTGATGTACCTTTTCTCGGAAACATGATGAGCTAGAAGGCCCCTATTTGTCTCATTTTGCCAAGAAAAACATGCCAAACAATCTGAAATAAAGACATTCACATTTTTTCTACCTGCTTTCTTATTGCGAGACATTGAACTTGAATAGAAGCTAGCGATGCTAAAGATGAATATGATAGCACAATTCACATGCACAAAGTGCAAAAAGTGAAAATCTGATTATTTCAGTGAATTCTACGCCTCAAAATACATTATTGACCAAATTTTCACATTTCTAGCTCACACACAGCTCCAGAAAAGGTACGCGGAAGGTGTAAAAATCCAGTTTCGAGAAAAATGCATTTTAGCGCAAGGTTCTTTTTCTGAGCAGCGCATTTTGATTTCCAACTTCAAATGCTCATATCTTTGGACTGGAATGTTGTAGAAAGCTCAGATTTGGAGCAAAATGACCGAAGTTCACAATCCTTGAAGTGGCTTTGGCCAAATTAGGTAGAATAAAAAAGGTAACTATCTAAACTTAAAACTTAAGGTTAACTAACATAACAGTATCGCCAAAACAGCGATACTGTTCAATACGATACAGAAGTTTCCCAGGTACAATCAGTGGTGATCCTGTTTCTTTGATGCCCAGTTATTCCAACACGGATCAAAATTGATCAGAGTTTAAACTGAGTTTAAACCGAGATCATTTCATTTTTTGGTTCTTTTGGCTGTTGATCGCCGATCATCTCTGTCCGCTGATCTCGGATCAAATTTGATCCGAGATCAGGTGTTTTGTCCATCGAGTTCGAGTCAACTTTTGATCGGCGATCAAAATGCCCTGATCTCGGATCATCTTTGATTGGCCAAAATTGGGCGATCAATTTTTTGATCTCGGATCATCTCTTTGGTCTCATGTTTTCTTTTTTTCTGCGAGGTGTCATTTTCGTGGGGTGTCGTTTCAGTCTTCAGATTTATTTATTTATTCGCACGGCTTCAAATTGGCAGCGAATGCACATAACGCAATCAGACAAGCAGCAACAATAGATTTCAAACGAGTTTTGTGTTGCGAACGATCAAACTGAAATTTAAAGTCTGCAGGTGTCAAAGTGAAAGACAATGCTATAATTTATTAACGGCAGCACAAAGTTTGGTCTTTTTTCAAGTTATTTTTCGTTAAAGCACTGGTGTCTATGCCTTCTTCCTTATTCTTTTTGATTGTGATCAGTTCTGCCTTCGCGGCGTAGTAACGTGATAACGTAGCAACGCATCTCTGGTGTGGTAATAAGTAACACACATGAACGGTGCGGCAGTGTACCACAATTCCACTCGCAACCATCGCAGCTTCCACGGCTTGGGGCACTTTAGCCGAAAGGAATTTCGCAAAACGAAACTCGCCGAAAGGAAATTCGCCAAAAGGAATTTAGCAACTGGTTTTTTTGCAACGAGGTATTTCGCAAATGGTATTTTGGCAACTTGCATTTTCGCAACGAGGACTCTTGCAACTGATGTTTCTGCTGAAAGGAAATTCGCCGAAAGGAATTTCGTAACTGGTTTTTTTAAACGGGGAATTTCGCAAATGGCATTTTGGCAACTTGCATTTTCGCAACGAGGAGTCTTGTAACTGATGATTTCGCCGAACGGAAATTCGCCGAAAGGAATTTCGCAACTGGTTTTTTGGCAACCGAGAATTTCGCAAATGGCATTTTGGCACCTTGCATTTTCGCAACGAGTACTCTAAGAAATGATACTTTTGCCGAACGGAATTCCACAACTCGTACTTCTGCAATTGATATGCTGGAACAAGGACTCCTCTTCTGCGAGTCTGGTGTAACGAAATTCTTTTCACCGAAAGTGGAGTTTACCAAATACAAAGGCCAGTGTTTGAAGTGTTCCAGAAAGAGAGCCGGTGAGCATTTTCCAAAAGAGGGCACATAATCTGTGGGCGTGGCCCAGTCGGGGGCTCTGGGGTGCGGTCTCCCCAGTATTATAGGAGTTTGAGGCGGATCCCCAGCGGGGTTCCAAGGGGCAGACACTGAGGATGGTGCCGCACCAACGCCACCTGAACTATTCCGCCAATGAATACAATGAGTAGGACACAGGGAAAGGCAGAGGAGCTTATGTGAAAGTGAACATTTCGATTGGCAAAAGCCTACCTTGTCTATGATTTAACGGTGCAGAATTATTGTCGCAAATTTGGTGTCCTTCTATATGAGGTCATTCTACAAATTTGTGAGTTTCTTCAATGCAGTTCCTTGATTGTTAATCGGATCCAATTAGGTATTGGTTTGTGTAATGTGTAAAAATTATAATGGCAGAGAATCAAACAGAAGTCAAACAAAGCAAGCCATTCTTTGAATCCCATCAAGAGGCTCGATAAGCGTTGTTCCAAAATATTTTCCAGTTCCCACAAAAATGTCGATATTTTTAGATGAACTCCGCCTCTCCATCCGGCATCCCGCGCAAAAGCCGTCAGCTGTCGCTCAACCCTACAGGCTGCGGGACAATGTTGAACTGCTCAAGCCATGCAAGGGTAGGTATTTGTGGCCGCCAACCTTTTGCCCTCGTTTAAATTTATATCAATGCTGACATCGGTTCACCAGTCGGACACAATCACACAAAGGCTTCTCCGTGCAAAAAACTGCAAATCATGCATTTTGTTTCGTATTTGTGCCACATTGTTCCTTTTGCTGCCCACCGTCAAATCTTCGGTGATCGGGTAATCGAGTCAAAAATGAAAGCCCTCAGGGGATTCTGCGAAGATGCGTCGTCCAGCCAGCACATCAAACTCTTGTGCATCTCACTGTGGAGAGGCAGCGCTTGCTTGTTGCAAAAAAAAACAGTTGCAAATTTCCTTTCGGGCAGTTGCGAGCGTGTCAGTTGCGATAAAAGCAGTTGCCAGTTTCCCCGTTCTGAAAAAACCAGTTGCCAGTTTCCTTGTTGCAAAAAAACTATCAGTTGCGAATTTCCTTTCGGCGAAATTACCAGTTGCGTGCGTGTCCGTTGCGATAAAAGCAGTTGCCCGTTTCTCCGTTGTGAAAAAACCAGTTGCGAGTTTCCTTGTTGCAAAAAAAACCATCAGTTGCGAAATTCCTGTCGGTGAAAGGACCAGTTGCGAAAAAAGCGGTTGAAAATTTTTCCGTTGTGAAAACACCAGTTGCGAGTTTCCTTGTTGCAAATTTCCTTTCGGCGAAAGTGCCTGTTGCGAGCCTGTCCGTTGCCAAAATACCATTTGCAAGTGTGTTCGTTGTCAAAAAACCAGTTGCGAGTTTCCTCTCGCGAAGTTCCTTTCTGCGAGAGTGGTTTTGCGAAATTCCTTTTGGCGAAAGTGGAGTTTGCCGCTTCCACAAAATAGTAAATTTTTAGCTCGCTACTCATGGATGAATACTGCCCAGCAATAGAAAAGGAATAGCGTTGTGCATAGAAATTAAAGCTTCACAAAACCATCAAATTAACTGCTGAGTTGAAACTGAGTGTGAATGCCATTTGGGAGATGGTGAAGGTACTATTTTCGTACAATCAGCGAAAAAATTTCGAAAGCTTTGATTCAATTCAAAAATCCAATTGACGTTGCCATGGAAACCGTTTTATTTGTTTTGCGACTGACGAAAGATGCCAGAATAAAACCAAAATGAGCAGTCGAATTCATTCCATTTTTGAAGAGAGTTTGCGACCATTTTCCGTGGACATTTCTATATTTTTCGCAATGGTGAGTTGCTAGATGATTAAAATGATCAAATTATGAGCTTTAGCCATTCCCAAGTGGATAAATTCGGCAGCTTTGAAGCGCAAAAGTGCATCTTCAGAGGAGGTATCACAGTGGTAGGAAATGCCGATATTTTTCATGAATTCTCCCATTTTTCGGGCAAACTTGTCTTCGTCAGGAAACCAGTTTGAAAAAAAAAAATTAATTTATTGTTTACATGAAACATTACTCGCAAAAAGCAGCCGAAATGCCAGGGCGAAACACTTTAGATTTGCATGAAAACCCCCGGACGTTGGGTGAGAATATACACAGCATTTCACCTTTCGCTAGAACTTTCTATCACAAAAAAAAAAAAAGAAAAATTGCAAGAAACATTCAAACGCAAGTGCCTGAACTCTCTGTGAAATGTAAAATGATGACGAGTGGCTGTTCAGAACCATAAAATGCCACCCATTTGAGTGGAGAAGTGAAATAAATGTTGAAGAGTTTCCAGGATCAAATATGGCGGCCGAATTGAAAAGAGCGGATCAAAAATGATCTCCGATCAGTTGATCGGAGATCATCTCCACCTCAAAAGGACACAAAAAGATAATCTCAGATCATGATCCGGTTCAAATAATGATCTACGATCAGTTGATCTCAGTTTAAACCTAGATTTGATTCGTGATGGAAAAACTGGGCATGAGAGGTGTTCCATATTCTCTTATGTTGAAGGTCACTTTGTGTTCTACAACATGCATTCGAATTGCACAATGATTCATTTTTGTCCCATAATACCAATGGTATTATGGGACAAAAATGAATTTATTGGGAATTTTCTAACGAGGAGCGGCAGCGGTGGCGTAAGCAATGCCGATCTTTAAAAGTGCATATCTCGAGAACTATTGATGATAGAGGACTCTAGTTTGGAGCAAAATGATCAGAAAAGAAAGTAGTATTTGGGTACATCAAAATCCCAAAATCGATTTTTTGGTCCCGCATCACTGTAACGCAACCTCAAGGGGACCGACAATAACCCACCTGGGCATCCATGTCGGAACAAGATCCTTTAAGAGTATCTTCTAAAACTGATCCAACTGTTGTTAATAATTTGCAGGCACATTCCAAGCAAAGTTCGTCACCTTTCTCAAGCAGAGCATGCAGACATGAAAAGACTGTTATCTCATCCAACATTCTGAGCTTGTAAAGCTCACCCAGAAACCTGAGGGAAGTGAGAAACAAAATAATTCCAATGAAAATAACATTCCATGGGATAAATCTCTGAAACGAATTCCAAGTGATATCAATCCATTCAGCATCAGGTTTGAAAGATCTCAATATGTTGCAGATTATGACTCCAATGACAGTGAATACTTCCCAACAAATTGCGAAATGGCTTGTCCCATTCAAAGCCAAAAAAAAACGATCAATTGAATCAGCGATCAAACAAGAACTATCAATATCAATAATTCAAATAAACAATTGCAAATGTTTGATGCCATTGGATAGCCATGTTCAAAATGGCAATGACACAAGAGTCTTGGAAGAAGATATACCTACCTACCATGGACCCAGCACAATGTGTGCATGATTTGTGTCACAAGAAACAAACAACAATTCAAGAATCCCCTCATTGAAGAATGCACAAACAATTCCTAGGGCCTGAATAACATATTCTACAGACATCTTACTTCATTAATCCCACTTTTTTCGCCTTTTTGATTCTCCTATCTTCATCTTCGTCGCCAAGACTGGCCTCTGTCCTCAATGAACCCTAAAGAGAATAAAAGCATCCCAATGCTTTTGAAGGAGACCAAAAAACGAATTTGCATGCTCAACAAAGTGGGTAGGTAGGTACCACAGGTGCTTGCTGGAATCACAAGAATCACCTCACATGCAAGCAGCACTGTCCACATCAGTTGCCAAAATTTTCAGGCCATGCAAAGCGAGACAAAAAAAAGCATGCCATTTCACAAAATGTGCAGTGCTACCTGCCTGGCATTCCACCTCTTCATGTGCAAATATGTTGGACTGCTTCATCCGTGGGAAAAAATCTGCTTTTTCTTCTTCGTCTTTATCTTCTTCTTCTTCAACAATGATTGAGATTGAGGCGTGGCACCAACCCGTTCGGTGCCAAAACCAAAAATCACAAACTCGAAACCCCGCTTCATCGTTGGGAAAATCGTGCTACCTACATAGGCACGAATATTGTTCAGCACACCGTCAATGCTGGTAAATTCCAGCCAAATATCCTTCTTCACATTTCCACAGTTGTGAGAAACACCAAGTATTTCCTGGCTCATTCTCAGAAACGTAAGTAAGTCTACAGGCCACAGGGCAGAGCCAAATTCTCCCTGTGAATTCATGGAAGCTTAATTCTGCAGGTACCTAGCTGATTTGCATCCTAAATTTGCTGCATAAAATTATGCAGTAGGTACCTGTAAACATGGGAAGATCGATTTTGTGATCGCAACCAAAATTGGCCTCCCCGAAGGGAGGGCCAAAATGATGAACTTCAGATTAATTTGGTGAAAGATTAATTCATCTGAAATTGTGTCGCTAAAAATTGAGTGCAAGAGCTTACATCTTGAAGTTCAGCGTGGCCTCGGCCAAAAAATTGAGTGCAAGAGCCTACATCTTAAAGTTCAGCATAGCGTCGGCCAAAAAATTGAGTGCAAGAGCGCACATCTTGAAGTTCAGCGTAGCGTCGGCCAAAAAATTAAATGCAAGAGCCTACATCTTGAAGTTCAGTGTGGCGTCAGCCAAAAATTGAGTGCAAGAGCTTACATCTTGAAGTTCAGCGTGGCGTCGGCCAAAAGTTGAGTGCAAGAGCTCGCATCTTGAAGTTCAGCGTGGCGTCGGCCAAAAAATAAAGCGCAAGAGCCTGCATCTTTAAATTGAGCGTGGCGTCGGCCAAAAAATTGAGTGCAAGAGCTTACATCTTGAAGTACAGTGTGGCGTCGGCCAAAAGTTGAGTGCAAGAGCTAGCATCTTGAAGTTCAGCGTGGCGTCGGCCAACAAATTGAGTGCAAGAGCTTTCATCTTGAAGTTCAGTGTGGCATCGGCCAAAAAATTGAGTGCAAGAGCTTACTCGTACATCTTGAAGTTCAGCGTGTGTGCTGCCAATTTGCTGCTGGCCCCAAATAATGTTTTCAAATTCCATTCGGCATCGATTCACTAAAACGTTGCCAAAGGTAGCTTCATCACTGTTATCAATTGACTGATCTGTGATAGACACTCCATTCAGTTTCTCACACAGCCTTCCATAGATTCCTGAGAATATTGGTTCCGTGACTCCCTGCAAGAAAAGAGTCAGCTCAACAAAAAATAAAAGCTTATGAGTCCAATGGACAGAAGTACTTGCACGATTCAATAGCATGTTTCTAATTTATTGGTTAAAGCCTACATATTGACCATCCAGTGTTGTCGTTATACCAGGACGGTTCAAAAAGTTCTGAACTTTTTCAACTCTCGGGCAAAAAACAGTAGGTACCCGACGAGCAAAAATACATTGTACATGGTTAACTGATTGCTATTTCAAATACCTTCCATCATTTACCCAGACTTCCACCACTGCAGAGTGGCTCGTGACAGCTGCAATGCCGAAAAGTCACCATCTTGCCAACAGCATGGCAGACTCAGTTGATCCCTATCTTGCTAAAAGCATGACAGATTCAGTTGACCCCAAACAGGTTTCTTCACCCTGAGTAAATTATTCATCACACAGGACAATATCGGGGGAACAAGGAGAGGACAGGTGGGATAGTGCTTCCCATTGATGCAGGACTACAGTATATTGACTACGCCCTGTGTTCGGTTTAGCAACACAATTTCAATGGAAACGAATGACTCCTGAAACAAGCAAACCACGACGTTTGTTTACAGTTTGTGCTTTGTGAGTGTCTCCATGCTCCTTTTTCAATTAGGGCAGAAATCTTAAAATGTTCAGATTTCTGTACTCAAACTGGTCGGAAACGTTTCTGTTTCACCTATCTATCTTGAGAATGGTGTGGCAAAAAATGACATTCTATCAAAAAGATAGACGACATTACATCGTCTGCTGTAAGTACGACCACTTACAGCAGACGATGTAATGTCGTCTATCTTTTTGATATTGTGTTTGCCAAAAGGACTGGGCCATCAGTCCTAAAGCATTGACAGTTGGCGGTGCTCATGGCAGTGGAACTTGGACAGGTTGTAAGTCCAGCACTGGCCATGCAGCTACCAAAGAGGAAGTGTGATGTTGTTGCTGGGATGTTACGAGGGAATGGTATCACATTCATCAAAAATGACATTTTTTGTTTTTGTTCCCATGTCAAATCCTGCTGAAGCCTCTTCTGCATGATGCTGCAACAGGTGTCTTGAAATTCTATTCACAAGAAATTTGGCAAAAAGCAGAAACGTTTCAAACGTTTGACCACTTATACGAATATAGCCTAGCAGTGTCCAATTTGTTGAAACTGGGGGGTAAACCTCAATTTTTAGGGCCTAATACCCATTGCATAAAATACCTAAATTTTGGGTGAAATATTTTTCAACTTGGGAGGTACCTCCTGTACCCCCCTACAAACCGTGCCCTGTAGCCTAGGTACCTAGGTAAATCATAATTAAAAATTTTGTAGTTTTGCCCAAAATTTTGGGCTTCTGGTGGACAATTTTTTTCAAGTTGCTTCCTGCTGTTTTTGCTAATATAATTGGCAATTCGATGACACGCACAGCAGTTTAAGAAACACATGAGATCGTATTACCAAGTCGGGTTGTTTGGTAAACAACGCATAGATAGATGCGCACTTTAGTCCCTCACTCGAAGATGCAAGTCATATTGAGGCCAGAGGTACGACCATACTTGAAAATATGGTTTCAAAATTGGGAACGTTTTAAAACTTTTCCATCCAGTTGACGTTAGCTACCCCCCCCTCAGTTGTGTCTAGCTATCCCCTGCTGCATCTAGACAGTTAAGGATTAACTGTCTGCAGAGTGCAGAGAGGGGATAACTTGATCGA
>JASGXE010005112.1:0-24638 GCA_030068105.1 Sinentomon sp. SZTP_YWyxl | reverse complement strand
CCACTGGAGTGACTTTTTTCCGAAGGGTTTTGGAAACTGCAAGGAGATTGAGGTGGGTGGATGGGAAGGAGGAGTGCCGGTTGTGTGGTGCTGAATCAGAGAACCTTGTTCATGTTTTGCTGATGTGTGATGCAATGAGACGGACAAGGATTGGGGTTGGTTGGACAGATGTGGATGATGTGCTGAATGAGGAGGCTGCATGGGGGATTGTAGCAGAGCGCTTTGTAATGGAAGAGGATCAAGGGGGAGAGAAAAACAGCTTTCAGGACTTTCAAGTACTTACAGATACCTGCCAATGAATTGAGATCACCAACCTTGTTTGAGATAGTCTGATGTTATCTGTTCATTCCTCCAAATATACCAGTATTCATTCAAAAATCTCCAGGAGTCCAAAGCAACAACAGCACACTCCTAACCAAACTGCAGAGATCCAAGTCTCAATTAACTCTAAACACCTATTCCATTTTCCTGAACTTCTGCAACCTAGTGTTTAATTTTACAAAGGAAAATAAGATATGACAGAGATTAGCAAGCTACCGAGAAACATTCTGCTTGTGATTGAAGTGTTTAGTGGATACAAAACCTGCATGTGATTGAAATTGGCTAAAACAAACCCTGGCCAGGGAGACGGGACGGATACAGATTACACATTAAAATGAAAGGGCACATAGGTAATATTACACATTGAAATGAAAGGGCACATAGGTAATATTACACATTGAAATGAAAGGGCACGTTGGTGACAATCTTGAATTAAAAGACATCGTTAAAACAGGAAAAAATAAACAAGATCACAGATGACTAGAAAATGTTTTATCACAGCCTGTTGGAGATATGGCTTCGCAAAGAATTGACACTGAAACTCAGTTCCTTCGATGGTATCACTGATACAACCACTGCGTGATGTTGGCAATGCTCCCAGTTCAATTTCTACCCTGCATTGGGCAGCGTCATGAGACGAAGACATCAACTATCAAAGAAAGAATGTCTCTCCGAACTTAAACAAATGACTGTGAGAGCCAGATCTCGATTTCTCCTCAACGAAACAATATCTCACCCATCGGTGCAGACTAAATGACAAAGTTCAATGACATGGGAAAGCAGTTGTGACGTATTTATGTCGTCACTGTAACAGAATCAGGCAGCATTTTCTCCAGTAGCATTTTCCTCAAAAAATTCTCATTTCTCGCAGATTCCAACCTTTTCGGGAATCGAAAGTTTCACTCCATGTGTGGAGAAACAGAAAAGATGCCCAACCCTTCCCTCCTAGGGAAAAAGAGAACAAAAGTTAATTATCGTGTGGAAGAGCACGAGTGCACCTACCTACTGTGGGCTTCATACAAGATGGCATGTGAACGCTACAGCTTGGGGCTGGGTGGTGAGTTGGATACCGAGAGGTGTGCAAGGGCAAAGACCTATCTGATGAAGTGGAAGTCTTTGGTGTCGGGAGATGGGAAGTTGGGTATTTGAGGTGTAGGTATGGCGGCGAGAAGAAGCCGCAACAAAAACCTTACATGGTATTCTGGTATTCTGGTATACAATACAAATACAATACATATACAAATCAAAATACAAATCCAACACAAATAAAAAAAAATTAAAACTGGAACCACCGCTGGTTCCCCGCCCACGAAATCATGAGACAAAGTCCCGTGTCATTTTAGAAATAAAACCCAACGCCAATGGATTGACGTGCAAACATTCAGTGCACCAGGCACCACGTCATAACAATTTTAAAACAGGGACAATTATGATCAATGGATGGCAACTTTGCCAACATGGGAGGCGCGTCAAAAGCCACATAAGGCGGAGGTAGGTAGCAACCAACAACCAATGTTGCGGTAAAATTGCCATGGGGCAATATGGTCCAATTTTTCCCAAGGGTGAGGCAAAAAGGGCAAATTTGTTATTTTAAAATGCCGGCCAGTAATAAAAAATAACAGGAAAAAAACAACAACAAACACAATGAAATCAAGAATGGTGTCAAACCTTGTCATTTGTCCGACCATTGAAAAATATCAGCCAGAAGAATCATGTCATATGACATATCCACATTAAAAATTGCCAGAATGAACGTGGCTCAAAGTAACCCAACAAAATGTGTGGTTGTGCATAAAAATTCGCAAACAAATTCCCTTGAAATGTGTTGGTAAAAGAAAGAAAGTGGGGGAAGCAAATTAGAAAAATGGCAAAAACGGACTACCTACCTAGGTTTTTGTAATTGGGTCTAATCATTAACCGAGGAATCTAGCCTGGAGTGAACTATCTGAATGAATTGCTTCTCTGAGATATTTAAAACTTCTGGGAGGAGATGCAATCTGTTCCACACAATGAGGTAGTCCATGAAAAATGCATGCCGATCTACATTTTTCGAAACTATAGGAGGGACAAATGATAAAAAACCGCCTGCCCTTGTAGGAAGTGTATTTGTTTTGAAGCTCCAAGGTCCATCATCCCAACCCCCACATCTGTTTATGCATTTCCTGAAAGAAGAGAGACCATGCAAAACTCTTCGGAGTTCTAGTGTTAATTTCCCAACCAAGATCATTGATGAGGGAGGTGACACTCATATCAAACGAAAAATTGCCCGAGACAAATCTTGCAGCTCGCCTCTGCACAGCCTCAAGTGCATCAATGTGGCACCTCTGAAATGGAGCCCAGGAAGTTGTGGAATATTCCAAAATGGACCTAACAGTTGAGAAATAAAAGATGGTTTTCACACGTTTAGATGCATAACCACAATTCCTAATGAGAAATTTCAGTTGATTTGAGGCTCTCTTCACCAAATTATGGATATGTGGTGCCCAATTTAGTTGACTGTTAAACAGAAGACCCAAATATTTAAGAGCCTGAGGCCTGGAATGATCAGTGAGCCCAACCCTATAATCATTTATGATTGGTGATGCAGAAGTGGAAAATGACATAACAGAAGTCTTTGAGGCGTTTATATCCATGCAGTTTTCAATGCACCAGTCAGCAATGAAGTCAAGATCCTGCTGCAGAAGTGCAGAGTCATCATTGGTGGACACGATGCGATACACAACGATGTCGTCTGCGAAGAGTCTGATCCTAGATGTGACTGAGCACGTCAAATCATTTATGTATATTAGAAATAGCAAAATACAATAGTAATGCAACAAATAGAATCGAATACAAATACAATAATAATTACACACATACAAACACAACAGTTATTCAACTGCAACTGTGAACTGAACCAAAAAAACTGAACACTGAGCCAGAGATTTTCAGATTGGTTGATGTTTCTGAACTGAGCGAACCAATTGTTTGTTGGGTAGGTACCTACTTGTTTTCTCGACTTGGTGCTTCATGGTGATTTATTCAATGGATTTTGGATGGTGCTGTGCTGACACAAATTCACCAATGTCTGACATTGTTCTGTGATGCGTCTCCAATGTGTGGTAAGCCTCCTGTACCTATTTTAAACTATTTATTTGAGCTGTATCCTTGGTGGTGAGTGTGCATGCGCAACAAATAACAATGTATAATTTTGAAATTGGAGTTGGAGAAAACAAAATATTATAATATATTAATATAATTAAAGCGGACCCTATCTGGGTATTGGAAAAGGTATACCTAGGTATCAGACGCTGCATTAAGCAGGTTATTGTGCCATGCCACAAGGCAATCGTCAATTTTTTTTACTGCCCCCCTCAAAAACAGTTAGAGCGCACCGGTCAAAGCAAAGAGTCCCGAGATAGGTACCTAGCACAAAATGCAGGCAAACGAAAACTCACTCGACAAGAAGTCCAACTCAATCCGAGGACGATCAAGCAAGTAGGCTCCAGAGGCGCACGAGTGATGCTTGAAGAAACAAAGCACATGATGCTTAAACCAACAGTGGTCGTCGTCATTCAAAATGCACCATGATACTCAGACCAACAGTGGTCGTCGTCATTCAAAAATTCACAAGCACAAATTCAATTGGAATGTCCATTCAGAGGCGGTCAACACCAGCCAAACATCGTCAGTTCGTGAAATAAATCATTGCATGATTGGAAAAAAGAAAAAAAGGAGCAACAAGATCTGGGCCCGAAAAACGACAAAAAAAAACGAAGATATCCTTCCAACAAAAGGAAACTTAATGGGGAAAATGAAAGTATGTAGGTACCTACCTACCTCCCTACCTACCTACCTACTTACCTAGGTAGGTACCTACCCAGTACCCACCTTGGTCAAGCCTAGCCTACCTATCTAATTGTGTTATCTACGGTGAGGTGATGTTAGCCAGCTTAAGCCTAACAGCTGTGGCAAAACGATCCTCAGAAAAGCTCATGAACTCGGAGGGAATCCTAAGTTTATTCCAGAGAAATATGTTGCGGTTGAGGAAGGAGAATCTATCAACATTAATTTTGCATAACACGGGGGGTGTAAATGACACTAATGCTCCGGCTCTTGTACAAGCAGTATTGGGTGAAAGGACCCCTGAGAGGTCACTCCAACCACCATGCCGAAGGACGCACCTCCTGAACATTAAAATACCATGAATCTGTCTACGCGTGGCAAGGGAAATTGTCAAATAAAATTTCATTGTATGCCTAATTGCCTAGGTATACCTTCTCAATTTCACATCATGGTGTTAAGGCCACAAGTAGCACAAGCTACTTTCGCCTTCCTTTTCTTCTTGCACACATTTCAAAATGAGTGGTATGAAACAGTTAGGCAGATAAAATTTCCTCGTACATTGCGGCTGATCAGTGCAGCATGGCCAATGTCTGTCATAACATTTTCCTCTCAAGTATGGCTTATGATTGAAATGTGCTGCACTGATCGGCAGACTGAAAATTTGCAAGTAGGAAAAATACCGCCCCATAACACTTCCCAAAATCATCTTCTCAAATTCTCACATTCTTTTCTGTGTTAGAAATTTTGTATCTTTTCATTCTAATGGTATTCTTTCTTTCTTTTACTTACGGTCGTGTTGCAACATGCACACTTCCTCTCATTTCACTTAGGACTAGGGTCTGTGATTTGATTCCTACGGTACTGTGATTTTTGGTGCTTTTCAACCTTTTATCATATTTTCAACTGACTACAAGAACATTCCATTGAGTGCTCAAAATCATGGATCCTTGTCCTCACTTCTTCTGAGCAAGTGCTGCATGGCCATCAACAACACGACTGTAAGTTTCAATTCGGCTACTTATGATGGGATTTGTGTTTGTTTGATTTTTTTCCACTTACCAACCTAACAAATTTGAGGAATGAATGCCTGGTTGTTGAAAATCATTTTGAAACCGACATGTATTTCTAATTGTCTTCCTCGTTGTTGAATTGAACATTATTAATAAAAATTAAGCAACCATAGTAAAAAAAAAAAAAAAAAAAAAAAAGGTTTCCCAACCAAGCTCCCTCCCAAGGAGCGAAACGCTGGAATTGAAGGAGAAATCACCAGAAACAAACCGAATCGCCCTTCTGTGAACTGCCTCGATGGCATCGATATTGCACTGTTGATGAGGGTCCCGTGTTGTGGAAGAATACTCAAGGACGGAACGGACAGTAGAAAAATAAAGTATCGATTTGATCTTTTTGGAAGCATGGGCATAGTGCCTAATTAGGAACTTCAATTGATTCGAGGCACGTTTGACGATGTGATTGATGTGTGATCCCCAGTTAAGTGACGAGTTGAAATGCACACCGAGGTACTTAATTTCGTGAGGACGTGCCAGAATTGATGAGCCGACATGATAATCAAAGACTGGTGGGTGCACAACCGAGGTGAAAGACATTACGGATGTCTTCGAAACATTAATACTCATGCTATTCACTGTACACCATGCCAAGATACTGTCAAGGTCACTTTGCAGAGCAGTGGAGTCGTTTTGTGACTTGATGACCCTATAAAGGACGATGTCATCTGCGAACAACCTCACATTTGAGGTGATATTCTCAGACAAATCATTTACATAAATAAGAAATAACATTGGTCCACAAACGGAGCCTTGGGTATGCCGCTGGTCAGAGGGTGGGGTTCGGATAGGTCACACCGCATACAAGCACTTGGAAATCTCTATCAGATATGAAGTTAGCAATCCACAGGTAAATGTTCTCGGGTATCTGCAGACAGGCAAGCTTGGATAAAAGGGTAGGGATGGCAACTTTGTCAAAAGCTTTCACCAAGTCAATGAAAATAGCATCTGTGATGCAGGACTCAGCAAGAGCAGTAGAGATGTCATACACGAAGCTTGTCAGCTGTGATTCACACGAGAATTTGGTACGAAAACCATGCTGGCGGTGAGAGAAGAAATGTTTGCTCTCAAGAAGTCTATACAAGTATCCAGCAACAATCTTCTCCATGAGTTTGGCCGAGGAACTGATAAGGCTTATGGGTCGAAATGACAGAGTCGTGAGAGCGTGACCTCCTTTTGGCAGGGGTTTGACAATGCTTCGCTTCCAATCCGAAGGGATGACATTTTGAGCAAGGGACACAGAGAAGAGCACATAAAGGAAATTTTTGATGACATCACAGTGATTTTTAAAAAATGCCATGGGAATGGAGTCGATTATGGAAAATGTGGAATTCTTGGAGGACTTGATTGCTCTTTCAATAGCTTCAATTGAGATAAGATCTGCATCCCGCAGAAATGCAAAAGTTGGGTTTTGAGAGACAGAGGTCGATGAAGAAGGGTTCAGGAAGCTTCGTAGGGCCAAAGCAAATGTGGTACTGGGCTTAGGATTAACCAACCGGCCGTCAGGGGGTCTACATTGAGAAACTGAACATGAGGCTTTACTTGACGTTTTACTGTTGTGGAATTTCCAGAACTGCTTGGTGGAAATCATGTCATCAACAGCAAGTCTCTGTACAAAATTAGCTTCCATGGAACGCAACTTGGATTGATAAACTCTGAGGGATGCGGTGTAATGCGGAAAGAGGTCTTGGTTTGAGGAACAATCACGAAAGAGATTCAAAAGCCTAAGGTACATCTGACGAAGATCGTGGTTAAACCAGGGAGGGAAAGACAAACTCCCAACTTTGACTGAGTGACGCTTTGGGATGAAATGGTCAACAGCAAAGGAACATACCATCCTAAATTCGGTCCAAAGTTGGTCGATAGCAGGATCCAGGTCACAGAAGTCAAGGAGAGCCAAGTTGTGATAACGGTCAACAGCAGTCTTGTCAAACTGGTATGTGTAACCGGGGGGATCAGTGTGAAATGTAGGGAGTGGAGGAGGGGAACAGCAATCAACTAGGAAGATGGCACTGATCATTAAATGATCACTCAGACCAATGATGGGTTTTGCTGATTTTAGGCACGATTGAGGACAGTGGAAGATGAGATCAATTGTGGTTCCAACACTAGGTACAAGACGGTCTGAGGGGCGGGTGACAAAGTTCACTGCTTGTTGAAGGGAAAAGCTGTCACACCTTCGCTGTAAACCCTCTGGGTAAATGCAGTCTGACCCGGATGGCATGGCATTGATGTTAAAATCGCCCATAATAAAAATCGGAGAGTCACTAGGTAGGTACTGACTAGACCGGAATGCTTGAGTGGTGAAATGGCAATATGGAACTCCTGGAAGATGCCTGAAATACAATCTATTGCTTCACTGGGAGGACGGTACAACAACAATAGAAGGGTTGGCGGAAAAGAGAAATCCAATGTAATGACGATAAACTCGAACTTTGGGCTGCGGAACAGAAGTTTAGGTAGCAGGTACGGCTTCACCCCAAGAAGGACCTCTCCTCCAGTTTTGGAAGGATCCCTGCGGAAAATGACATAATCCGGAGGAAGAATATCATTCTCTTTACAGGACTCATCAAGCCATGTTTCTGTAATGGCTATGCAATCGGCACTGACTGAGTCCAGAATGGGCCTCAATGCGAGTCGCTTCGGAAGGAGGCTACGGGCATTAAATAATAAGATGGAGAGATTGAACTTGATGCCACGTGCAGCGGAGGCAACAGGAGGGGCCAACGGTACACCAGTCTGGAGAACCCCAACTAGAGATGCACTAGAACAATGATCCGAGGCTTGAGCACACAAACGGCAAGCAGTCTTCTGTGGCTTCTGCCTATCAGCACAACCGCAATGAAGGCTAGTGTCGACTTGGGCGGGAAACAGCAATGGAAAACAGCAAAGTTCTCACATATGACACTGACAGCAAATGTCATCATATACCTGGGAAGGGGAAGGGAGGGAAGGGACTAAGATGAAGACAAAGACCAAGTGTCCGGTTTCTGGCGTCTTTTCGCCAAATTTCCCTCGATTACCTACCAGGTAATCCAGGGAAAAACTTCAAAACTCACAGGGGAGGACACGCGACCGTAGGCTGCATTATTCGTAAGGTTAGGAAAGGAAGGAGGGGGAGGAGGGTAGGTAGAGGAGTATGGAAAAACACATCATCGGAATGTGGACGGGGCCCAGTCATATAGCATTCAATAACAGACACACAGCAGTCATACACACGCGACCAAACAAGGCCTCCCATACCATCAGCATCAAGCATGCAGCATTAACCAGCACAGCACACACACACACACACCACAACATACCCATTCGCAATCTCAAATGAAAACACACAAAAAAGAGAATAAAAGTGAGACAAAGGTGAAAGAAAAGGAAGAAGGCAGGGAAATAATGAAATGAAGAAACAAAGTCAACATGAAATTAGATAGAAGAAAAAGAAATAGGTAGGTAAATCACGAAATAATGATCGCAGTTATATGATGATGAGTTAGAGTTGGTAAGTACCTACGCCTCACTTTCCCTTTCCGATGCACTACAATCAGGGATGGGTAAACGTATAAAACTCCACGTATAATACGTGCGTATAATACGTACGTATTATACACGTAGAAAACGTATAAAACCTAAAAGTCGAGTGATACCTCATTTTTTGCAGAAAAAGCTGCTCTTTAACATGCTAACGTTCTATTTATCACATTAAAATAGTGACAAGCATCATCATCAATGAAAGGAAAAAAATTAAAACAGTATATCGGTGAACGCCCGCAATTGCTTTCAAGTTGGCCACGCAAGATTGTCTTCGCCACACATCATTGCAAAATGCATTTCAAAATTGTATGTGCACCAACCATGTGAAAGTTGATGCTGCCAAATGACATGTACTTTCATCTTTTATAACATGGGTATAGATACATGTTGCTCATGTGCCTGGTAAAAGAGAGAAGTGGGTACACCGAAAACAAAAAATGACAAATAGAAGAGGGCAAAAAACTAACAACACCGGCGTCGACCTTTTTAAGCAGGAAATGGATGCAAGAAGGATAGAATGGTGGCAAGAGAAAGTGCCAGAAACCAACCTCATGCTTTGTCTCACCCTTGCAACCTTCATTTGCAAGGGAAGCTTGTACCATAACGAGAGTGGGCCCAGAAATCCTGACTGCCGGATTCAATCCGGAGCTGCCTTACCCAAACTTCATCGGGCCGACTCAATTTTCCTGTGGCAATTCTCTTTCTGGTCTAACAGCCTGGACGTCCATATTTCTGCGATCACCGGAAAAATAACTCAGCAGTGACAGCCAGTAAATGGCAAGGCCCGATGAAGTTGGGTAAGGCAGCTCCAGATTAAATCCGGCAGTCAGGATTTCTGGGTCCACTATCGTAATTGAAACCACCTAAGTATTTGTGCATACGGCATTGAGTGAACACCTAGCATAATGCACTGTGTAACCATGCAATCAAGTAGGTAGGTATTTCGTTTTCTTTCACCTTTACGAGTATTCATTAATTTTATCCACTATTTTTGTAGATTTCATTTCAGATTGTGAATGGGTGTGGGTGTGCAGGTTGATTATGCTTGCTTGGGGGTGCATCTATGTGATTGTTGTCGTGTCTGATATTGAATACTCTTTGACTAGGTTCCGTCCACATTCCGATAATATGTTTTCGGAACTCCTGTCCCCTCCTTCCTCTAGCCTTTCCTTAGGAATAATGCAGCCGATGGTCGCGTATCCTACTCTTTCCTCCCTTCCTTTTCCCAGGTATGTGATGAACTTTGATGTTTTCTGAGAACTTTGCTGTGTGCCTTTGATTTAATGGCATGAGAGCCTGTTCTGCTATGACTATTTGGTGGAGTACAGAATAAAAAAAACGTTAGCCCAAGACAAGCGTAGAGAACATGAGTAGAGAACATGACAGAAAATCCTGCATGAACTGCAAATGTTAAAAAAAGGTTAAATCAAAATCCTGCCAGAATCAAGCAAAATCCAGCTGTGGAATGAGAGTGAGAATTCTGGCATTTGAGTACTTGGTCAGCGAAAGGGTCGTCGATGTTGTGTATCACGGGCAGAGCGAAGGATCTGGAGAATTTTCAGTTCAGATGAAAATTCAGGAGAAATGGCAATTTCTTGGTTTTTGTCCACAGCCAACGAAGTACAACAATGAGACCCGTTAAGAAAGCCATCATTTCAAATGTTTGTAAGCAGTGGTTGGCATTGTGATCGGATCAGCAGGCGATACGACCACGTCAGGAGGTTAATAAACAAAGTCACAGTTTTATTTTTTGTGACTTTGTTTTTAACCTCCTGACGTGGTCGTATCGCCTGCTGATCCAAAGCCATAATTTTAGACAAAAATCTAAAAATGCAATTTGAGCTGTTATTATCCGTTCTTGCGATCGGCATCATTTCCGACAACTTATTCAAGTTTAATTCCTCCTACACTGCCCTGAGCTGTGAAATAACTTCAAAATTGAATTCCTTGTTAAATTCCACCCCCAAGTCATGTGTCACACATGTCAAATTTTTGCACACGTATAATACGTACGTATAAAACACTTTTATACGTACGTATAATACGACGTATTATACGTAGAAAACTCACGTATAATACTTAAGTATTATACTTACCCATCCCTGCACACCGATCACCAGCACCATCCGGAATGAAACGGAAAGGGACTTTTGGAACACTCTGTAGGTAATGCACCGAACAGCCAAAAGGAAATTCTAACTCCAAGTTGCATTTAACCTTGTTTGGTACCTACGTTCACAACCACAGCAAGGAACCAATGAAAAAAAAAACAAGGCACCTATTAAACACTTCCTTTGGACAAACAACTTACGCCTGGTTTGGAGATGCTCAACTTGGATGGACCCATTTATAGAATGCCAAGTCAAATTCTATCAGAGCCTGGTTGGAATGACTTCTTTGCTCTTGGTCTTGGATTATTTTTTACGCTTGAATTTCATTCACATGTTTCTAAATGTGCCTGGAAATCGATATCACTTACTTAACTTGCATGTGTGCATCGCAACACATTGTTGCCGAACTGAACTGAGGTACCCAGCCTTTTGCACACTGAACTTGAGAATCATCATATATTATGGCAAATAAAAAAGATGCAAACAGCAAACTTATCACTCAACTCACCTCATAGACAAGGCACTGCAAGATTGTCACAACTGTGGCGAATGCAGCATGAGCAGAAAAGACAATGTCATTTGGTTCAACAGGTATCACTCCAGTTGGATGGTGCGACATGTACTCTGCCTGAATGAAGCAAACACAAAAAAGTCAATTCACAATTAGGTTACCACCAAATGTAAGACTAACATTGTGGGCAATGTGTGCAGTGGGCAAATCAAAAATGCCAATGCGGTAATGTAGCCTGTAGGCCTTAAGGCAATACAATCAGATGTGGTTTCAACCAATTCATTAATTCAGGTACCGACAGCGGCAGATTTTAGTTTGCAGAAATGGTGGAAGTCCCTAATAGCATTGTCAAATGAAACCAGTTTCGTAGAACTGCCACAAAGTCGAAAAAGAATTTACAAACCTTTGCATTTTTGCAAGAAATTCAAAACATGGCAGTAACTGTTGGTACAAATTACTGGAAGCGTTCAAGTTTCTGCCTTCTGTTATGGCCTGTCAGGATGAGCACCAAGAAGACTGCTGTGGGTCCCTGTGGGTCTTCACAGAGCCCATGGCATCGGTCTAGTTTTCGCAATGGTGTTGATTTTGTCAACCTCGAAGAGGTTGATTTTTGAAAACAGGACATATATCTTATGTTAGGTACCTACGAATATGTGCACACAGGATTCTACATGAAAAAAAAAAGAACCAAGAACTTACCTTTACAACAGAAATGAAGTATAGGCCAACATTGAAGAGTGTGTAAAGTGAAAATCCTGTTATGTTCAGGGCAAGGAAATCAAAATTCAAACCAACGACACTGGAAATAAAGAAAACATTATGCATCTAATGAGAATAAAGCATAAGCAATGCAAATTGCAATGGATGCTTGGCACTGATTAGGCCTAAATAGGTATGTGGAGAAAAAATTATCGATCAAATTACCAACAAAGAAGGGTTTTGTGAAATGAAGCATTCACACACTGAGTGAGGACATTTTAGGGATAGTTGCACATTTTTTTTGCTCTGCAGGGAAATCTAGTAATGTTGCAGAAAAATGCTTAGTTCCTAGATAGTGTGGGTACTTAATGCAAAAACTTAGACACTTGCCATCGTTCTGGATGATCTGCTATTTTGACAGCTCTCCATTTTACAGCTTTAAAAAGTGGAAAATTGACCTTAAGTCCTCTATCAAAGTTTTCGTGCTCCCGGTTATTGTATGAAGTTGAAAACAAAAGAGTGTATGGAACCATGCAGTGGAATTTTGAACTAATTAATGTGGAAGCATTTTCAAAGCAAATTCACCGATGCCTGCGAAAATAGCAGTAGGTAGCCATTTTTCGTTGGTGTGTGTACCATGGAATTGAGGGTGGAATTTTAATCTCTAATCCCCTGCAGGATTTTTTATTTGTACCAGCCTAAGCTGGGAATCAGGGCTGGTCGATCGCACACAGCATCGCCCAGGAGGTAGGTAGGGGGAAAACTCAGTCCCTCAGACAAGAGAAAAAAACCCTCCCCGAAGCCCCAGATATAAGCTGAGGGTGCAGGCTCGATCTGTCAATAATTAGCAATAATTGTACTGCTTCTGTAATAATTGTAATTGCCATGGATATGCTGCAGGGTGATTAAACCCTCAAGCCCGGAATTACGAATTCAGGTTTTGCAATGGTATTGCGCAATTTTCGGCACCAAAAAGTGTCGCTCCCGCTGGAGTTTGTTATTTTTGCAAGGATTTTCGAAATACGGAAAAAGCAGAAATGCATGCATTTCCCACCCAACCAAGCCAGATTTCTGCTCTGTGCCAATAAAATTACCCATATTTTGATGTTTTCAACCAATAAAAACACTTTCGCACAAAAAACTGGCCAAAACACCCACAAACCACTGAAAACCGCACAAAATTGAGCAAAAACTGGAAAAAAAAAACAGGAAATTTTAACACGACGCCATTTCAAAACCAATGCAGCAAATCACGTGAAATAAGCGTCTGCTAAATCGTGCGTCTTTCGACTTCCCAAAAATTCAAATTTCGGCGGGCGGCAGATGCCGCGCGATCGCAAAAAAAGGCGCCTTCGACAGGAACTTTAGACAAAAAAGCGGGAAATTTGAAAATTGTGCCAATTTAAAACATTGGACCGATTTTAGTGGAACAAACGCCTGCTGGATCGCTGTTTATTCCTCTTTCCGACTATGAAAAATGCAGCCGACGTGATCCGGCGGAGTTTCGGCGGAAACCAATTCAAAACGGTGCCTTTGTGATGCGTACAATGAACGTTATTCGCCCGCAATTTCCGGATGGCGGAGTGCGTCCCATGTATGAAATTCGACAGTTTGCGGCAAGGTTTGTGCACGTATTAGGCCTATGTACGTAAACCGGGCTTGAGAGGTTAAAAAAGTGAAGTAAACGGTTGGTGACCAAGGCCGTTGTTGTCCTCAGCCAGCAGGCCCAACACCCGTTCACAGTGAACCAGATGATAGTACAAGTAGCCATCGGTAAGGGTTTAGGCATGCTGGATCTTGGAAGAAAACATGCCGAAGTCCTACTGCAGGCATTGCAACGAGAAGGACTGGCCCATTTATTTGGGTGTGCCTCCAGATACTCTTCCTGGGAACCTCCTCGACTCGGCAGATTGCTTGGATTGAGTTTTCTCCGTGCATATCGTTCACGGCTGACTGACCTGGAACGGTTCTAGTTCTCAACAGAACCAGTCTCCAGAAACCTTGCAGGATGTAGTTGTCGGTAGGTGGCTTGTGGAATTCACATGTAAATGCAGCCTGATAAGGGCGTCGTAGACGGCCTTGCCCGTAGCTGTGGAAATAATGTTCCACCAAACACTTTCGAAAAAGATCTTCTCAACAGGCTGGGCACCTTCAGTGTGACTTGTTGTTGTAAATGCAATGTTTTGTTGATTGAAGTCGCTGGAGGTCTCACCTAAAACATGCAACATGGCTGTCTCAACAGCCTTCCCATAAATGTGATATGATGTGGCTGCCATTGCACATTCAATCACCATTTTTACTTCCATCAGGCCATTTTTCCCAATCTTTGCAGTCTTCTGAAAACATCCAACTAGTCACATACACGTAAAATGCATTCAGGTGAAATGACCATTCTAAAAATTAAAATAAGATGACCTCTGGTAATTTTAGCTTGGCCAAGTGGCAATCCCAGAGGTATTCTGCATTTTTGATCGAAAAGCAGCATTTTGAAGAGTGAATGTTTCATTTTACATCTTCACTTAGTTTGCAAACGTTCAGTGACATCAGGGAACTTGAGCACTGATACGGCTTTCTGAGAATATGAACTATTTAGGTAAACCCATCACTAGAGCCCTCGAAATTTCGCGAAATGAGAATAAGCACGAAAAAAAACGAAATGTTATTTTTTCACTTTTTTCAACATTTCTTCGCCGATTATGCCTTTTGGAAGCCAGATAAATCATTATTTTTACCACGACAAAAAACGAAATTGAGTTATTGGCACGAAATTCATGTTTTAGAACGAAATTCCACGAATTTGACCCCTTTTCCACCAAAACTTTGTTTTTATAAGCACTGTCTATGACTTTACCGCAGATTTACCCTTTCAGTCATGTCCATGAAGAAAGCAGCGAGATAGATCAGTTGTTGTCTGCTGTAAATTTAATAATTTTGTCCCTCGGGATGCATTCTTAGCTTTTCCAAAGTCAGAGGCAATTGACCTTGCAGCAGAACAATAATTGTTTGATAAAAAAAGAAGTGATACTGAACACAGATCGAACATCTTCAAACCCCTTCTGTCCTCTTATTCCAATGTAGGCACCTATAGGCTAGAGCATGAGACAGGTTTCAGCTTGTGTTGTTAATTGAAAAGAGGAGAAATCCAGCCACTTAAAGAAATTAAATTTTGAAGAATGACTATGCTTCTAAATGCCAGCAGGCAAAACAAAGAAACAGTGGGCCAGGTATCCCACTAAACTTGGACAATCACAATTTTTTTTGATAACCACCAACAGTGAAAGTTTGCTGCTTCTCCAGTTTTGATTTGGAAGGCTTTTTTTTTAAGTGAAAGACCTGCCAGTTTTGCATCAGATCCAAACTCGGCAAAGTGCGGTTCAACACCCTAGGATCAATTTATAGCCTAAATAGGCCGAAAACGAGAAAAAACGAAATTCAACTTTTATTTCAACACTAAAAAACGAAATTTTGAACCTTCAAAACGAAATTGACAAAAAATAAAAACGAAATTCCGTGGGCTCTACCCATCACCAGATCAATCATGAACTCCAATAAGCTGCATGGTCCTGGGACTGATGAGTTTTGACTGGTTCGACATCCAATGACAAAGTTTAAGCTCCGCTAATCACCCAAGCTTTCAGTGGCTCATTTTGACAAGATGCTGCATCAAATGAATTCAAATTTTTCCCCTCATCCAACAATCATTAAAAAACATGAAGGGAAATGATGACTATTCTCGCACAATGCTTGTTTGCAGGACAAATTAATGAATTTTCATATTTTGCCTTCTGACAAAAGATTTCATATCGAAGACAGGCAACTGAGTTGAAAGCTTGACCAGATTTAATGTTATTTTTTTCTGCCACAAGCTATCGAAATTCCAATAAATCTTACTGATGGTCCTCCAGTGCTTTCTTGTGGTGACTTTTCCCCAC
The DNA here is from genome assembly GCA_030068105.1 of Sinentomon sp. SZTP_YWyxl. Lineage (NCBI taxonomy): Eukaryota > Metazoa > Arthropoda > Protura > Sinentomata > Sinentomidae > Sinentomon > Sinentomon sp. SZTP_YWyxl. The sequence continues at coordinate 8,647 of JASGXE010005112.1, read as the reverse complement.
ACAAAGGAGAGAGCCCAACTGTTTAGTCCATAGTTAACCTTTTTCTCCTCCAATTTTCGTAGATCTGAGGATAAAACGACACGGACCAAGCAAGAAAGTAAATCCAGCCGACAATTTGACTAATTAATCTGATCACAGATGAATGCATCATATTCAGATTGAGAAATACTGATGTAGTGCTGCAAGAAAAATTGATATTGGGGAGATAAGATAACCTGGACACGTAATAAAAACAAGTGCAAGATTGAAAATAATAGGTAACTACAGCAAAAACAGCAAAGGACTCTGTGCATAACACTCCAACCGAAGGTGTAACCAACGTCTGCTTCAATGCAGCAGATGATGGCATGGTACCCATCCACATGAAAAGATCTGGGTATATTTTCCCATGAATTTTTAATTTTGTTTTTTATTCTATGATGGCAGATGGCATCGCCACAAACTCTTAAGAGCCCACAAAAGTGAGATTTAGACAAAGGTTTTTGTGGCAAGGAAAGAAAGGCCATCAGAATTTTTGTCCGTATAAAGTGGTAGCATCCGTGGTTATCGAGCAGAGCCAGAAAAATTTCAAACAACAAAATATGACAAAAACAGCAAATTTGCATTTTTCGCTGCGGCCAATGACGTTTGGGCTTCCCTAAATGAGCACATGTAGGTAGTTCCTACAATGTGTCTACATCCGTAGTTGGTGCTAGAAAAAGTGTAAGATCGCAAACTTCGATAAAAATAGCAAATATTAATTTTTGCTATGGCCAAAGACGATTGGTCCACCCTGTATGTATTTTCCTGGGAAGGAGCGTAGTCTCCCCCAGAGAACATTATAACTCACTTTAAACTCCTTGTTTTCCCCTTTTTCATATCTAGATAATCTCACTGAAAATGCAGGTGAAAGATGGATTGACAAATGTCAGTTTCCCTCTCTGTATGAAATTACCAAACCAACAATGCATGCCGATTGGGTATGGTAACAGAAATATTGCAAATTCAACCAACGATTTTATGCCGGTCCACATCATGAGCATTAGTTTTATTCTGAAACTGGAAATTCGTGTCTATTCCCCTTATCCAAGAGTCAGAGTATTGAGTGGGCATGGCAACTATTTCTGAATCATGAAATTTGGTAGTTTCAGAACTGGTTCTGGAAAAATTTGCCGGCTATCGACAACATACCTGAGCCAATCTGGATGGGATTTGACAGCAACAGTCGTCGTGCCAGCACGCTTTGACTTGACAGTAATTGACCATGTTTGACTTGCAGAAGTGGCTTCAATAGTCAAGACATCTGGTATCAGCTCAACCATCTTGGCATTGTAATCAAATTCCACAACACCCGTTTCATTTGATGACTGCCTCGTTTAAAAAACAAAGCAGAAACAAAAGGAACTCTAGATAATCGAAGCCAACAGGATTTGTCTACTTCTGATTCTCACAAGTGCAAGTAGGTACCTATGTAAGAAAAACAGTGTAGCGAACTCCAATAACCACGCCGAGACAGACCAATTTTCTGTTCTACTTACACAAGTGAACCACAATGAAAGAAGACACGGTCTGCATGCTCAGAGCAGGAAATGCCTATCAATAGGCAGGTAGAATGAAGCCAATTTAGATCACCACAATCCTTTTCTCAAAAATGTTAAAGCATCCTCATCCCTCAAAATTTCTGAAATGCTCAAATTCCAAAAATAAAGTACCAAATGCCCATGAAAGTCACGACGGCCAATTTGTGTGCACAAACCTACCACTTTTCCCTCTTCGAATTTCGTTGACCAATTTTAGGTGGACATTCATCTGTCGAACCTCAACCCCATGAAATTTTGGCCACAAAAGTCTACCCAGGTACTTATATGGTCATTTTGAGAGGTATTTTACCCCACCTATTTTGGTCGGTGCCCATGCCCCTGGAAGATGGTTCTTGGATACTTAAGCCTCATCCATAAAGGAGAGGAGATCGAATTATCAGACTAAAAAAAACCTAAAATGCAGATGAGGATGCAACCTTAATTTCTGTGTGAGGATGCAACAAAGTATCTATGATAGCATGTTATCACGAAACAAAAATACAGAGACCACCATGCTAACTTCAAGAGACCCTCAATTTAGTTTCAATGACCTTCACTGCGATTCTTTTCTTCTTCTTCAGTATTTCTCTATTGTCAAATTTCAATGCAATTTTCAGAAATGTGCACAAAAGAATGAAATTTCAATTTCCTTTTCAATCACCCATGCAACAGTTCGAAGATGATTGACGACCACATCCCGTGGTGAGTTGAGATTTATTGAATCTATTTACACGCACATTCAGGAAGTGATAACAGTTTTTCACAGAATGGTGACAGGCCAGTATTTCCGCATTGCCATACTTGCCCACCGCAGGCAATTGAAAGCAGACACCTGAATCATTCATGGAAATTACCTACTCAGTGAACAGTGTGACAATGTTGCAGAAACAGCAATAATTTTTAATGCACCACATTAAAGTTCATTCTGCTTCAGTTTTTGAGGAAGGTCATTTGAACAAAATGGAGAATCTCGTCAAAACTAATTCAGAATCAAAATAGGTAGCATGTGTTGGTGCATTAGGTAATCACTGCCTTCATATGGAATCGGACCATTGGTAGAGCTCGTAAAATTTTCGACTTCAGATCACTTACTGCAGCTCAAGATGCCAAGTGAAGGTTTTGCCTGCCAAAAGGGAAACCACATTGACATCAGCTGTTAGTGATTTTTGAGGATGGACCACATCACCTCTAACATCACCACCTTAAAAATAAGAACAGGTATTGTTAATAGTTAGGTTACAATTTTTTGTGAAACCATCCAAAGGTTTGTAAACAAGGTTTAAAAATTCCAAAGGTTTGTAAACAGGGACATGATTCATGGTTTCAAGAATGACATGCGTGATGCCAGTTCAAACCAAACTCCTGCCAATGTTGACTGTACAGAAATTAAAAAAAAAAAAGATTGTACGTTCCGAACTTAAAAAAGAACAAACCAAACTCCTACCGATGTTGATTTAATACCAAGGTCGAGCAGAAGTTCTCACTTTTTTTAAAATGCAAAGTTTTAATATTCGGCTTTTATGTACCTTGTCAAGGAGATCTTGGAATGTGGCCATGTCGTCCTTAGTATGAGAAACAAAAATAGACTTCCCTTTCTGCAACGTCAGAAGAATCAGAGCTAGGGTGGGTCCGTCCACATTGACTGATTTCAAAATTGTTGACTTTTGAAACCATAAAAAAAGAAAGAGTCAAGATCAGCCACACAGAACTATCGATAAAGATGCATGGGTACACTCGCAATAATTAATTTTAGCTAGGATTTTAAAAACTTGATGCCTAGTTACTACCTGCCTGCCACAACTACAAGTTACGAAGATATCGTTCCCATTTTACAAATTTTAATCCTGTCACATTCTTTACTGTGAAATTTGATTAAGTCATCAGTTGTGGAGGTTGGCAAGCATGCTTTGGCATTAAAATAAAATTTGAAATTGTTAGTTTGAGCCTACAATTTACAAAAATTGAATTAGTACATTTAAATAGGGAGGTAATAAATTTAAATAGGTACCTAGGTAAGCGATGCATGCGAAATATCATAAACAAATAAACCATGAGCAAAGACACAATACCCAGGTCCCAGTTTGCCCCAGAACTTTCAAATTCACTACAAACGAAGCCAGATACCTACTTAGTAGGCATCTTATTGATGGTTTGTGCCCTATCAGTAACAGGTACCTACCATGATTGTTGGAAAATTAAGCCAATTTCGGGAAAAGTTATAGGAAAATTTACTCACCTGAACTTAGAACAGTTATGGTTGCAAGAAGAAATGCCACGTTTTCCATCATATGAGAAGTTGGTTGCCACTAAAATTCTTTACAGCCAGTTTATGAAACACTCCCGTGTTTCCAACAAAAACAAAAGACACCTAATTTGGTTCATAATGCTAACCAAGGTCTCCTCGATTTGCTAAGGTGAAGATCAAAAAGCCTACAAATCGAGAATCGAGTCTTGAATAACAAGTAATAAAATAAATCAAAAAGTCAAGACAAAACAAAAAGATGACTGCAGAAGTGGAGTGCATGCAGGTATTTTTTTTAGGTAGGTAGGTGCCAAAAATACACGTAATAGGTACCTACCCAGAAATCATTTTGTCACCTAATGACTGCACCCACATTCATAAGGTCTACCAGTTTTGGCAAATGGGTTACCTCCTAGATCAATTACCGGGAGCAGGCTGCTTGAAAAAGCACCTTTTTCAAAGATGGAGCAGAGGAAGAGTTTGCTCTCATTTGCTTTCAAAGATGTTTGATATTTCTGAATCATTGCCAAAACCCACATTGTGTGGCCTTGCTTTCAGAATCCCAGCAAACAACTTTTCTCTCGACTGGTTACAGCAACCTGTCGATAACTGGACACAGCTCCTTTTTTTTCAACCTTTCAGATAATACACCATCCTGCCCAGCTGATTTACCATTCTTCAGTTTCTTCAAAGCCACCTCAAGTTCTGACTGTTATGTCAGCAATTAAAACTGCCGATCAAAGTCCATTGAGTGCCTCAGATACACATTTTGCATTCACACATTCATTCTCATCCTGTTCCTGAGGAGCGGCCCCCTAAATCCCATCACTAGGTATATTCCCTCAATGTTGAAGCCATTTCTTCATTACGATCTTCATCAGTCAAACTACTATCTTTGACATTGCCATCCACAAGTGACCGCCATCTCAGAATGCTCTGCCACTCTTTTTCCAGCCGAGCTCCCCTTTTGCCTCAATTCTGACTCACGCTTCTCCACCTGCTGCCTCAACTTCCTCCGCTTTAACTTCTTTACTTTCAATTTCTGATTATCAAGTATAGGTAATTTGTTGCTCTGTATCTGGCACTCGTCCTGAACGCACATTCCGACGGATTTCCCTGCAAATCCTCCTCCTTTCCTTCACCGCTTCCCTAAGCTCTGGCTCATCATCCCACCAATCCCGGTCACGCCACTGACGCCACCCACTTTCAGCATCATCTTTTCTATTCTTGTTCTCCTCAGGTAGCATTCTTTTCAACAAAGCCACAAGCCCATCACCCAAGCCATCACTCCCACCCAAACACTCCACCCTATTTGCCCAGTCAGAAGTTTCACTTTTCTAAGTGGTCGCCAATTTTCCACTTCTGTACAAGCCCTGGACCTGGAAGCTCTCCTGGGGCCCATCTTTCTTCCGCCTCTCCCACCATTCAACCACACTTTCAAGCCAAAATGATCACTCTGCACACTCCACTGCATCAGGCTGTCAACTACCATTTTTTGAATTCGTCTCTCGATCCCACACATGTACAAAAACCAGTCAAATTGTGGTTTGACTGGTTTGATTTGATCAACCTAACAGATCTCACCACCAAAAGCCTCAATCTCAAATACAGCGCCTGGCACCTAAGTCTGGACACAGCCTACTCTGGATAACACGAAATGCGTTGATTTTTTCGTCATTTTTTGCATGTTATTCCACATGCTGCTGATAATGAAATGCTGCAGGCTGCCAACGGGATCAGCAAAGGCTGCTATACACTCGTTTCATTTCTGCTCATTGCATCAGTCGGACTTGATTTTACTTTGGCTCACGTCGAATTCCCCGCAAGAGCACAATGGCGGCTGTTCTGCATTGCTTTTTGAAATTTCCTTTATGACTTTTCATGCAGACTCCACTTGTCGCCGTATGAGGAGACTGCCGACCAGAACGTCAACGTGGCACCAATTTAATGAAAGTAGGCGTTCAAGATTTCCTGGGGAGTGGCTGGTCTCTCTCGAATTTCCGAAGATGACTTCAATAAAGCACGGTGGACAGCTCTCAGGCCAGACAGTAGTCTTACCTTTATCTTCAAGTCTTATTAAGGCCGCCTCTTCTGGTTGCCAGGGATGGGTAAACGTATAAAACTCCACGTATAATACGTACGTATAATACACGTAGAAAACGTATAAAACCTAAAAGTCGAGTGATACCTCATTTTTTGCAGAAAAAACTGCTCTTTAACATGCCACCATTATGTTTATCACATTAAAACAATGACAAGCATCATCATCAATAAAAGGAGAAAAAAATTTTAAAACTGCTTCAGTGAAGCTCCGCAATTGCTTTCAAGTTGGCCACAAAAGATTGTATTCGCCACACACCATTATAAAACCATGTATGTGCACCAACCATGTGAAAGTTGATGCGGCCAAATAACTTACATCTTTGATAAAAAAAAAAGGCAGGTAACTTTCCTACATCTTTTATAAGATAGGTCCAGAGGCATGTAGCCTTTTATATTAGGCCTATAGGTCTAGATGCATGTAGCTCATGTTCCTGGTAAATGAGAGAAGTACACAGAAAACCAAAAATGACAAATAGAAGAAAGCAAAAAACTAACATCACTGGCGACGACCTTGTTAAGCATGAAATGGATGCAAGAATGTTAGAATGGTGGCAATGAGAAAGTCCATAAACCAACATCATGCTTTGTCTCACCCTTGCACCCTTCATATGCAAGGGAAGCTTGCACCATAACGAGGGTGGCCCCAGAAATCCTGACTGCCGGATTCGATCCGGAGCTGCCTTACCCAACGTCATCGGGCCGATTCAATATTCCTGTAGCAATTCTCTTTCTGGTCTGACAGCCTGGATGTCCAGATTTCTGCGATCACTTGTAAAAACGACTCAGTGACAGCCAGCAAATGGCAAGTACACATGCTTGAAACCAACCACCTGTAGGTACACAGTGCATACGGCATTGGAGTGAAGGTCTAGCATAATGCACTGGGTAACCATGCAATCATTGGCACGATCTTTTATCATGATTACTTCATCATTGTTTCATCATGATCAATTCATCACCAATTTCTCTTTCATCTTTACGAGTATTTCATTTTTATTCACTCCTTTGCAGATTTAATTTGAGATTGTGAATGGGTGTAGTGTGGGCGGTTGATGATGCTTGCTTGGGGGTGCTCTTGAGTGGTGGCATCAGTGTGATTGCTGTCTGTCGTCTATTGAATGCTCTCTGACCAGGTCACATCCACATTCCGATAACATGTTTTCGGCCCTCCTTCCCTTCCCTCCTTTCCTTTTCCCAGGTATGTGAACTTTGCTGTTTTCTGAGAACTTTGCTGTTCGCCATTGATGATTGCCTTGATGGCATGAGAGCCTGTTCTGCTCTGACGCTGGTGGAGTGCAGAGTACAAAAAAACCTTCACCCAAGATAAGCACAGAGCATGTGGCAGAAAATCCTGCATGAACTTGCAAATGTTGAAAAAAAAAGGTTAATCAAAATCCTGCCAGATGCAAGCAAAGCTCCAGCTGTGGAATTGAGAATTGAGTACTTCTTAGTACTTTTTTCAATACTTTTAGAAAATTGAGTACAATGAGTATTCTGGCATTTGAGTACTTGGACAGCTTATGGTTCGTCGATGTAGGTATCACAGGTAGAGCGAAGGATCCGGGGAATTTTCAGTTCAGATGAAAATTCGTGAGAAAATGGCAATTATTTTCTTGATTTTCATCCACAGCCCACATTGTTCAACAATGCGACCTGTTTTGAAAAGAAAGCCATCATTTTAAATGTTTGAAAGCAGTGGTCGACATTGTGAATGGATCAGCAGGCGATATGACCACGTTAAGTGGTTAAAAACAAAGTCACAGTTTTATTTTTTGCAACTTTGCTTTTTAACCTCTTGACGTGGTCGTATCGCCTGCTGATCCAAAGCCATCATTTTAGACAAAAATCCAAAAAGCAATTTGAGCTGTTAGGTACCTATTTTGTCCCTTCATGTGATCGTCATAATTTGCGACAACTTATTCAGGTTTTATTCCTCCTACGCTGCACTAAGTTGTGATACAACTTCAGAATTGAATTCCTTGTTAAATTCCACCCCCAAGTCATGTGTCACACATGTTAAATTTTTTGCACACGTATAATACGTACGTATAAAACACTTTTATACGTACGTATAATACGACGTATTATACGTAGAAAACTCACGTATAATACTTAAGTATTATACTTACCCATCCCTGACTACAATGGGGGAATGGTTCGCCTTGTGTCAGTCACGCGGCGAGAGCGCAGTCCGGCATATGCTCGGTTAGCTGGCGCAGGGAGTCATGGAAGCACCAGCGGCATTCGCCAGCAGTAAGCACACTCCCTCTTCCCAGCTGCGTGAAGGAGGGTTGCACTGACTACGCAGTGGGGGGCTGCCATCATGGGCCGCTGACTCAGGGTAGGTTCCCGGCTTTGGTCTGGGCATGGGTCCCGGACCCGTTCCCAGACCTCAATTTTATCAACCCCACGCAATACACCGGATCGGATCTGTTCGGCACAGATACCACCTGTCTGGCACAAGAGCACTTTTAAAATCATGTAAATGCATGTTCGGTAGGTGGGTTACATCAAGAATGCTGGAGAAAATAATCCGATCAGGAAATTCAAGAAATAGGGCCTAGGTTGAATCAGATATGAATCCACTGTGTTTTGTGAAAGGCGATTCCAGTCTACAATTGTTCTGGGGTAGGTACTTTCTTTGCTGAACACTTGAGCCGAACCATTTTCGAGATGGACCATTTGCCATTTTGGGTGGTGTCCAAATTGAATTTGAAGTTGGTTCCTTCACTCACTACACCGT